>JASDQU010737645.1:199914-214487 GCA_032191745.1 Picea mariana
AGAAAACAATATGAACACAAAGTAAGAATAACATTCAACTTAGAGGATAAACATCACCAGTGAATACATGCAAGAATCCTGTAAAAGTATCTCCTTTTCATTAATGGCAGATCTCTTCAAAAATGGTACAGTTTGATAGCCTCAGGGTGTAAAGATCAACAACCCTCAATACTTCAACAGGTGAAGTATTTATAATTCAAATTACAAACGTTCCTATCATAACTGATCAGGATGTGCTCATTCTGTTTTTAGTCTAACTAATTTAACTGATCAAACTGCTTGATGACTTGGTGCAACCGCACGCGGAATTTCTGGGGTAGGCCATTGGCGAGGTTTCTGCACAACCTCTTCTGACTGGACAGGTGACTGGACCTGGACAGCTCATCTGCTAATCGAATAGATCGCAGAGTTCCTCCCATCTGATATGACTCGGCACATTGGCTTTGAGCAGTCTCCGATACACTTCGTCCATTTTCGTATACTTAGCGAATGTGGGCTGTGACTGGCTAAGGCCTTCCATCTGCATCCATCTTCTGCATGGAAAAACTGAATTTGTCTGCTTGAAAATAAACAAACATGTATGCCAATATAGAAGAATATCTGAACATACAAAGATCTTCTTGATGTTTTCTTGGACGACCTGAGTTTTGTTGAAAACATCTTCCCTAGTCTGCTGTAAATGGATCATCTGGTTAATCCTTCTCTGTGAATCGTTTGGCTCAGCTTGTACATCTTGAAGCAACTTCATGACAGGGACTCCTAAAGAAGTTGGGAAAACTGCCTCTGTACCATAGACCAGCTGGTATGGTGACATACCAATTGACCTTTTGGTGGTCAGCCTGTCAGCCCATAAAGCAAACACCAACTTGTTGTGCCATGATTTCTTGTTTTCCTGCAATGTTTTGTTGATGATATTTACCAAAGTTTTGTTTGAAGATTCCGCGAACCCATTCCCTTGAGGGTAGTAGGCTGTGGAATGACCCAAACCAATGTGATACTGATTGCAGAAATCTATGAGTTTCTTTGACCGAAAGGTAGCTGCATTGTCAGTTATAATTTTTCTAGGACAACCAAAACGAGACAAAATATTGTTTTCCATAAATTTGATAATAACAGAGTCAGTGGCTTGCCTACTTGGTACTGCCTCGATCCATTTGGTAAAATAATCAGTAGCAGTGAGAATCCACCTGTGCTGACCTGAAGACGGGGGGTGTATTTCCCCGATGAAATCAAGTCCCCATTGTTGGAAAGGGGCCTCGACTGAGATAGGTTTCAGAGGTAGAGGAAGGAGTTTCCTTTTGCCCCCAAACAGTTGACATTGGTGAAATGCTGTTACTTTTTGGTGCACATCTGCAAACAAGGTGGGCCAATAGAATCCAACTCTGAGTATTTTGTTGGCTGTGACTTTCCAGTTTAGATGGCCGCCACATTCACCTACATGAAACTCTTGCAACACTTTATCAGCTTCATCTTTCAGTAAACAATTTAACAGAATGCCTGCAGGATCTTTCCAATACAAATTTCCTTCTAGAATACAAAATTTCAAAGATTTCAACTTTAAAAATCTAGCTTTAGTCTTAGTCAAACCAGGGGGAGCTTGTAAATTTTGTAAAACGAATATAAGGTCTGCATACCATGGATAGTTTAAAAATACCTCTCTTACGTTTGGAGTCGCCATCTCGCCCTGTTCATCTRCTACATCTAGAAAATTAATGTCAAGAGCATGAAAGTTAGATTCAACCATTAGTTTAGCAAGGCCTTGGCCTTTGATTAATTTCGTGGGCTTGATCTCTATATCATACTCTAAAATGACAGCAATCCATTTTCCCCTTCTTCCATCCGGATTGTCCTGTGTCAAGATGTMTTTTACTACCGCATTTGGAACATATGCTATGGTATGGGAATGGAGAATGYAGACCCTGAAGTCTTTGAGGGCTTTTACCAAAGCAAAAGCTTGCTTCCCCATGATATTGTAGTTCAGAGCAGCATCTCTTAATGCTTTGCTAAAGAAAGCTATGGGTTGTTCATACCCTTCGCTATTCTTTTGCAGTAACACCACTGCTATAGTATGTTCGGATGCGAAAGAAAAGAGATAGAAATCTTTAGTAAAATCGGGACTGATCAAGACTGGGGCTTCTGTGAGTGCTTGTTTGACTTGTTCGAAAGATTTTCTGGACTCAGAGTCCCATTTTATTTTGACGTCCTTTTTAAGCATGTTTGTAATGTTCCTAAGAAGTTCGGCCAGGTTGGGAATGAATCTTCGTAGAAAGTTAATTTGCCCGATAAAAGACTGTAGCTCTTTGAGGTTTCTTGGGTGTTCTAGTTTTTGTATGGCCTCGATTCTACTGGGATCTATTTTGATTCCATCTTTGGAAATGATGTGTCCTAGCAGTTTGCCTTCTTCTAACCCAAAAAGACATTTCTTAGGATTTAAAGAAATCCCAAACCTTCTACATTTCTCGAAAACTCGTCTGAGGTGTTCGTCATCAGATTGGGAAAACACAGTCACATCGTCTAAATAGACGACGATAAACTTACCTGATTCTTCCACGAAGGCGATATCCATTGCCCTTTGGAAAGTGGCTCCTGCGTTCATTAGACCGAAATGCATTTTCACATACATGAAAGTGCCCCAAGGTGTTGTGAAGGCGGTTTTTTCTTGGTCATCCGGGTGCACTAAGACCTGATTGTAACCAGAGAAACCACCCAATAGAGAAATTCATTTGGATCCGACCACTCTTTGCAGGATGTGGTCCATCTTTGGCAAGGGGTAACTATCCTTCAGGGAGGCTTTATTTAGATTTCGGAAATCTATGCAGAGTCTGATTTCCCCGGTTTTCTTACACGTAGGGACCAGATTAGAGACCCACTTGGAAAAACGTAAAGGAACTATGATCTTGGTATCATACATTTTCTTGATTTCCTTTTCTACCAGAGGGAGCAACTTGGGATTTATCCTCCTAATCTTCTGCCTGAACGGTTTTTGATCTTCCTTTATTGGAATCTTGTGTTGTATTATGCTGGTATCATAGGCTTTCAAATCTTCATAGCCCCAGGCAAAAACATCAGAATGTTCTTTGAACAGCTCAATGTATTTGAGCTTTTGCTCTGGGGGTAATGATTTAGACAGTTTGACCATCCTAGGTTTTTCTCCAGTCCCTATATTACAATCTTCTACCTCTTGTCCATGGGCTTCTATTTTTGGTTTTTTGGCTACATCATTATTGTCAAACAAGTCTTCTAAAGGAACAAGACCTCTAGGCAAAACATTGCTTTTCAACTGTAAAACATCAGCATCCATTTCGTCCTGGCCTAATTCTACTGAATCTACAGTATTTACACTATCAATTTCAAAATCGGAATTATTTACATTTTCATTTTCATTTTCTAAATCTATATTTGTACATTCAAAATCGTTCTTACATTGCAGAAAATCCTCGATCTGATCATCATTACCGAAAACTTGCCAATACCTGATATTATCGGGAACCGTCGGTCTGCGTCTCACCTCAACAGTATATGGGCGAGTCGGGCAGAATGGAATTTTACAGGTGGTTGCTGACGTAGCCAATCCGTCGGCTAGAATATTCTGTCCCCTTGGCATTACCTGCAAGTCCACTTCAGTAAAACACCTCAAGGCATCGAGAACAACATTCCTATAAGCTCTAAGACGTGGGTGTTTAGCAACGTACTCACCTTTGATTTGTTTGATTATCAATTCAGAATCACCCCTTACCATTATCTTCTTAGCACCAAATTTTTTCAAAAGCTTTAGACCGAGCATTAAAGCTTCATACTCAGCAACATTGTTAGTACATTGAAAATTTAGTTTGTAAGAATGATTTTCTGAATACCTTTTTCTGTGATTATGCAGCCAGACTCCTACTCCCGATCCTTCTTTGCTAACTGCTCCATCAAAGTCCATGCTCCAGAAATCAGCAGGCAATTCTTCAGTGATTACATTCTTCATCTTTGCTACCTCAATGCTTTCTGGACTTTCATCTTGACTAGATAGGTCTTCTATCAGCTGAGTATCTTGCTCTTCTGTATCACCGTCATTATACAAGATGAATGAATCTAAATCGGAATGCGCAGAGTAAAGGGGGTAATTGTGCAATTTTTCTTGGCTATTGACCATGTACTTCATCAGTGTTTCTCTGTATAGCCTCCTCTGTTGCCCGAACACTGGAATAGGGGCGTAAGACATATCCAACTGCAGGGTTCCTTTCAACTTAGCCCCCCAAGACCGGGATAGCAACATTCCATACTTTGGTGGGATGTCTGCAACCACCACATCCATTACCATGCTCTTCGCAGGATTCTGAACCAAGGTGATGCATAGGTCCTTGATCAAACCAATACACTTAACTTTGTTGGAGTCGAATGAGTGTAAATTCTTATATGGTCTGGTGACCTCCAGTCCTAGCTTTTCCATTACTGCTTTGGGCATCAGATTATGAGAAGCACCCAAGTCAAGCATAGTGTTATGTAAGATCAGGTCATGTATGTTTAGACTGATGTAAAAAGGGGCAACCTCACCAGTATCGTCTCGACCATCTACTTCCGGTCCGAAAAGAAGTTCTGGATGATCATCAGTAAGGTTCACAGTGTCTGAATGATTCACTGACCCACTGACTAGAATTTCCTGTGACATTTGCATCAATAATATCCTGGCAGTGTTTTTATTGATGTTCCTGACATTATAGATATCAGCCATATGCATAGTAAAGGTTTGCAACCAGGAGAGGAGTTACTACCTGAAAATGTTCAGAGAGGGCCTTCAGCAAGTGAAGCTATTGTGTCACAGCTTGCAGCCATGGGTTTTCCTCATCTTCATTGTGAAAAAGATGCTATCAACACCTCAAATACAGGAGCTGAGGACGCAATGAATTGACTTCTATCCCACATGGAGGACCCCGATATTGATACACCTATATCTACTGGAAGGCAAAATGACACAAAGCTCAAGCCACCTGTTGATGAAGGACTTGTGGATACTCTTGTTGGATTTGGATTTTAAGCAGATGTTGCTCGAAAAACATTAAGAGCCACAGGTGGTATTATTGAGAGAGCGGCTATTAAGAGCACTTGGTAAATTTCCTAGAGGTTGAAACAGAAGAAATCTACAAAAGGTAACTTTATCCAACCACTTTTAAAGCTGGGATCTAGCCCTTCCAACTTCAGAGAAGGATCTCTCTATATGATTTAGCTTTGTTTTTAACTTTAGATATTAGGCTAGGTAAAGGAACATGTAGGTTTTGTTGTAAAAGTGTTTTTGAATTGGTTGAGACAGTCTACACTTCCTTTGGGCTATGGGGTCTATATTTAATTAAATATGAAACACAACCAAAAACGATCAAGAAGACTTCCACAGAGTGAGATAACATACTCACTGGATCTTTTAATAGCTTAAATGATGGACAGAAGAAAAGATGAGAAGATACTTTCAACTAAGAAGAAGTTAAGAATTTCTTAATTGAAAACATCAGAAGATAAACATTAAAATCTTCAGAGTCGGAAACAGGGTATCTAAGATAAATCCTGCAACATGCGTTACTCTTAAAGATTAGTTTCAAAAAACAATATGAACACAAAGTAAGAATAACATTCAACTTAGAGGATAAACATCACCAGTGAATACACGCAAGAATCCTGTAAAAGTATCTCCTTTTCATTAATGGCAGATCTCTTCAAAAATGGTACAGTTTGATAGCCTCAGGGTGTAAAGATCAACAACCCTCAATACTTCGAAAGGTGAAGTATTTATAATTCAAATTACAAACGTTCCTGTCATAACTGATCAGGACGTGCTCATTCTATTTTTAGTCTAACTAATTTAACTGATCAAAACTGCTTGATGACTTGGTGCAACCGCATGCGGAATTTCTGGGGTAGGCCGTTGGCGAGGTTTCTGCACAACCTCTTCTGACTGGACAGGTGACTGGACCTAGACAGCTCATCTGCTAATCGAGTAGATCATAGAGTTCCTTCCATCTGATATGACTCGGCACAGTGACTTTGAGCAGTCTCCGATACACTTTGTCCATTTTCGTATACTTAGCGAATGTGGGCTTAGTGAGGAAAATGTATCGAATCTCGTGTTGGATACTGATGTCCAACTGAAGGGCATCCAGAAAAGCTTTGCCAGTGATTCTCCCTTGTATGCCTACAAACTTTGAACTATCCTTGGACACCTCAGCCAATCTCTTCTTATAATCCAGAAGTGTCATCAGTCTATCATTAATAACTTTCAGACCAGGTAGACCTTTCTTTTGGAGAGCCTCAATCTTATTAAAAAACTTTTGTATCCCCTGGTCCATGATCTGAACCTTTTCTTCTAGCTGAAGCATTAGACTTCTCTTGGTCAAAAATCTCTTGACCTCAAGGATGGTCTCTCTTTTGTCTTCTATCTTCAGCTCTTCTAGCTCTTCTCTAGTCTTGGAATTGAGAAATTTGATGATATCATTTGCCTGAGTTGGTCTATCTCCCAATTCTACTCTGATCTTATCAATGGCCTGTTTACTCCTCTGGACCAACTCGTTCTGCTCAAACATGATTTGGATCATGGGCCAGATCTCATTTATGGACTTTGTGATGTCTGTCCATACATTTTCTTTGACCTGAGCCAAAGTCTTTCCTGCCATGGTTTGCTTTTGGAGCTGCTGTAGTTCCTTCCTGAGCTGCTCAGTTACCTGCTTTTCTTTGGAGAGACTGGTTTGGAAAGAAGTTTTGAGTTCCCGGAGGTTCTCAACTTCCTTCTTCAGCCTGTTTATTTCTGTCTCTTGCAGGTTCATCTTCTCCATGGATTTAGCGAGGTCAGTTGTCCCTTCTTGTGGTGTCACTGGTGTTGCAGATGGAATTGCTGTAACTGCTGCTGTGCTCAATCCTGCAATTGGGATAGCACTCAATGGAATGCCTTCCATTGGATTCAGCTGCTCTTTCTCTTTCAATAATCTCTCCATCTCAGCTTCCATTTCTTTGAGCTGAGCATTCTGCTCCATGAGCAGCTTAAGCATTTCATCCTTCTCGCCTTCCTTTTATGCTATCTCCTTCGCCTGTAAGTCTTTTGTAGGAGGAAGCTTCAGCTGTTTCCTCAAGGAGGCGATATCTGCATTCTTCTTCTTTATCATCTCTTCTGCAGATTTGACATTCGAGGGATCATAGCCGATCTTGAGGACCAGCTCCTCCAAAGTTTTAATTCTGTTAAATTTTGCGAAGGATGAAATCTTCTCCAGCTTGAGCTGCGTTTGAGCGTTGTTGAGTGACACTTGCAATTTTGCAGCTGAAGCAGAAGCATTCGCCAATGTGTGAAAAACCATCTCTCCTTTCTGTTTGTGCAGATCCATCTGATCTGCTGGGTGCACGTCCTTCGTCTGGAACTCGAAGGTGGCTCTCTTGTAGTCTGTGATAACCTTGGGATCTGGTACCTGTGCCTGTAGGAAGCCCATGTGCATCCTGCCTCTTTCTGTGTCGAATGCAGATAGCAGCCTATGCTGTGCAGTGGACGACTACTTTCGAAATTGAGCATAAGTACTGCTGGTAAGGGTCTGATTTCTTTTCTTGATCAACTCGTACTTCTCAAAAATGCCCAACTTGGGCCCAGTCTTGCCTGGATGAGTGTCCAGTGGGGAATCTGTGGATTTCTTTGGTATTGCTGTGGTGATCTCCTTATACTGGCTTGAGCTGAAAGGTGGAATGACCGTCTTGGTTACTGTGGTAGGCGAAACTTGTAATTCTCCAGTTGGACCGGGAACTATGGTTGTCTTGGGCCTTTTTGTGTGCAACTTGAACTCTTCAGAAGACACCTCCATGACAGGCGAAGATGAATCCTGTCGAGGCCTCTTTTCTTTAGGGACCTATGGTGTAGTAGTTGGTGTTACAGTGGCCGGGGGAAACTGTTGTTCCACTTCGATCAATGTGTTAGGAACCCACACTGTCTGATTGGCAAATTTTTCGATCTCGGGCTTGGACTCATGAACATACGGGATGTTTTTGTTTTTCACCCACATTTCTGAAATGATCTCGCATGGATCATAGTGCCATGGGAAACTCGTAAAGAATTTCATTTCTCTCAACATTCTGTCAGCTTCTTCCCCAGCGCCTCGACTGTTGCAGATGAAGGAGCCAATTTGCCGCTTGATTCGAAGCTGCTTTTTTTTCTTCAATGATACAAAATGAATCTCATCAGAATTCATGATCTGTCTAATATACTCTAATGCAAAGATTCTTACCGACACATACTTTGGTAGCTTGTAGGGCGCCAATTCACACCCAAAAACTCTGATCTCGGTGCGGTTTTGATACAGGTACCAGTCCCTTGTCTTTGCATTGTTCGAGAGATGAAGAATTCTCTGGACTTCATCATTAATTCATGGCTCGGGTCTGCCACTTAACATGCTTACCACCGGGTGATAGAAAAGATCTATGAAAGCTTTGAAGCTATACTCTGTGGAATTGTGCTTCAACAAAGATGTCCATGCTGTGACTGGCTGAGGCCTTCCATCTGCGTCCATCTTCTGCATGGAAAAAATGAATTTGTCTGCTTGAAAATAAACAAACATGTATGCCAATATAGAAGAATATCTGAACATACCCTCTGTGCCAAAATTCATGAACTGTTCGTGAATATTATCGGCCAAGAAGGTGCTGAAATCTAACTGAGTNACATGCTTACCACCGGGTGATAGAAAAGATCTATGAAAGCTTTGAAGCTATACTCTGTGGAATTGTGCTTCAACAAAGATGTCCATGCTGTGACTGGCTGAGGCCTTCCATCTGCGTCCATCTTCTGCATGGAAAAACTGAATTTGTCTGCTTGAAAATAAACAAACATGTATGCCAATATAGAAGAATATCTGAACATACCCTCTGTGCCAAAATTCATGAACTGTTCGTGAATATTATCGGCCAAGAAGGTGCTGAAATCTAACTGAGTGTTGGGCTTTTCATCATTGGAGAAAATAGATAGAAAACCTAGAATGGGCTCATCTACCCATTGGTCAGAATAGTATCCTAGCAGAGCACAAAGGGAGGAAATGACTTGGTTTCCTTTGATGGAGAACATGGATGACGGGTAAGGGGGATTTGTGGAAGGGAATTGAGCAGAGGTGGGGAGGAAAAGCTCAAATATTTGAGCTCTCTGGGGAAAGGTCATCTTCTGATACAACTCAGTTAGGATTTCAAGGTTGAAAGGAGACGCAGAGTCGGCATGGGGAATTTCCATCATCTGGTCGATGTCTCGGGGCGTAATGAGGAAAAGGGTGTCTCCGGATGAGGATATGACGACTCTCTGTTGGGGAATATAATGGGCTCGACATTTGAGGGCGAATTCGAGGAAGTGGTGGATCTGGGGAAAAAGGTACAGGGGAAAATTGGACTCCCAGAGTCCAATTGCGTCGCTCTGGTCCAGGAACACCTCCCTGAGCCATGACTGGAGATCTAAGAAATCGAAATCGCATATGGTATCCGCGATCAATCTATCTTTGTCGACCAATGGTATTTTGTCCAGGTCGACAGGAGGCGGGAGAAAAGGATTCTCCTCTCCTTCTGCTTGTCTTGGATTTGGCGCCATCTCTGCAACAGTACCTGCAATAAACACTAAGTTAGTGGGGTCGACTGACTGTGGATGAAGGTGGCGGAAAAGCAATGGAGGCGTAAGAGGTAAATTTTCTGGTGCGATGGATGAATAGTGAATGAAGGGGGAAAACGATAGTTTTATTTAAAATTGGGGTCGGTTGGGCGCGGAAGACAAGTCAGCACGATAACGGGTATGTTATCCCGTAATAAATGGACAACGGGCCACTTGGGGGTGAGATGGCAAGTGACGGTGGCCAAAACATACGGATGGGTGACGTGGCTGCAAGGGATTGGAGGTGATGGGAGGTGAAAGTCGCAATAAGGGGCTGGTCATGAGTGAAAGGGGTAAGGGAATGACAACAGTTATGGGATTGGACACAACTCGGGAGAAAGTGGAACAAGTGGGAGATGACGTCCATGAGTGACAGGGGCTGTCAGATAGCAGATGGGGGATGGGACCTCAGGACCAATAGGCTGACGCCACGTATGACCAGGGGCCCACCAGAGGAGAATAACAATTTCGGACCCCCCCCCTTTGGTTAAAATTAGAACATCAGGGGGGTCCGAAAACCATCCTAAACCATTGATTTGCGCACCCGTTTCCTAGCCGCAGATCTTAGCGTGCCTTTTATCTCTCATTCCGGACCCCCCCCTTTCATTAAAGACAGAACAGACGAGGGGGTCCGAAATGAAATCTGAGCCTTTTATTTTAGCGCTCGTCTCTGGGCCGTCCAGATGTGCGTGATCCTTATTACCAATTCCGGACCCCCCTGGTTAAAGGCAGAACAGTCGGGGGGGTCTGGAATGCTCTGTGTGCCGTAGATTTGGGCGCCACAATCTGGACCATTGAAAAGTGCATGGATCATAAATCAGGAGTGGAGAAATATGTGCTGGGAAAACTTAGGATAAGTGCCTCTTACGGGTTTTTCCCAAAATTTTCACATAGACACCACCAAGGGACTTCGACCAAACTATTCTTAGGCATTTGAGACATGGTGTAACATTTTCATCAGGCTGGTTTGATTGGGGTGAAAGAAATGAAGCATCTAACCTACATTCTAACCTATCTTTCTAGGACAATTAACCTAGATTAAATTGTTGGGTTAAGAAATTACTCTACCTAAGGGCTATCTGACCAGGATTAGACAGTCTAGTCAGATTTATTCACTAATCTAACCTAAGGGATATCTGACCAGGATTAGACAGTCTGGTCAGATTTATTCACTAACCTATCAACATTAAATTTAAAAAGAACTTGGCCATGCTTGAAAGGTACTGAGGTAGTGATTTGTAGTTTAGTCGTGGGAGATAAAACTTCGGGGGTTCGAGGTTGCAACACAGGTGGGTCAAAGACGATCCCAGTCACAAAACTGTCGGACCGTGTTCTAACCAGGCTTCGCTGTGGAAAGGTATCAAGTTCAAGGTTTTGAGAAATAACAGGTTTCCCAGAAAAGGACAGGGACTTTTGAAGAGGAATATGACTCACTGAATCTTCAGCTAAGGTCTTTTTCCTGAGTAACTTTTCGGGGTTGTCTGTCACTATCACAGGTTCCGAGTCAGGATGAGATCGAGTATGAATTTTCTTGGGAGCCAAAACTCTTTTTGGTTTATATATGTATATATATTTTTTAGTTTTGTGAGTCCGAAAATAATGTGTACAAAGTTTATTCAACCTCTAAACATTACTTTTTCGCAAATTTAAATGTTCTTTTTAGGGGAAAGAAAACGTGAAATTATCAATTTTTAGTTCTTCCCCAGTGGAGTCGCCATTATGTTAGCACTTGGTAAATTTCTTAGAGGTTGAAACAGAAGAAATCTACAAAAGGTAACTTTATCAAACCACTTTTAAAGCTGGGATCTAGCCCTTCCAGCTTCAGAGAGGGATCTCTCTATACGATTTAGCTTTGTTTTTAACTTTAGATATTAGGCTAGGTAAAGGAATAGGTAGGTTTTGTTGTAAAAGTGTTTTTGAATTGGTTGAGACAGTCTACACTTCCTTTGGGCTATGGGGTCTATATTTAATTAAATATTTAATACAACCAGAAATGATCAAGAAGACTTCCACAGGGCGAGATAACATACTCACTGAATCTTTTAATAGCTTAAATGATGGACAGAAGAAAAGATGAGAAGATACTTTCAACTAAGAAGCAGTTAAGAATTTCTTAATTGAAAACATCAGAAGATAAACATTAAAATCTTCAGAGTCGGAAACAGGGTATCTAAGATAAATCCTGCAACATGCGTTACTCTTAAAKATTAGTTTCAGAAAACAATATGAACACAAAGTAAGAATAACATTCAACTTAGAGGATAAACATCACCAGTGAATACACACAAGAATCCTGTAAAAGTATCTCCTTTTCATTAATGGCAGATCTCTTCAAAAATGGTACAGTTTGATAGCCTCAGGGTGTAAAGATCAACGACCCTCAATACTTCGAAAGGTGAAGTATTTATAATTCAAATTACAAACGTTCCTGTCATAACTGATCAGGACATGCTCATTCTATTTTTAGTCTAACTAATTTAACTGATCAAAACTGCTTGATGACTTGGTGCAATCGCACGCGAAATTTCTGGGGTAGGCCGTTGGCGAGGTTTCTGCACAACCTCTTTTGACTGGACAGGTGACTGGACCTGGACAACTCATCTTCTAATCGAGTAGATCGTAGAATTCCTCCCATCTAATATGACTCGGCACAGTGACTTTGAGTAGTCTCCGATACACTTCGTCCATTTCCGTATACTTAGCGAATGTGGGCTTAGTGAGGAAAATGTATCGAATCTTGTGTTGGATACTGATGTCCAACTGAAGGGCATCCAGAAAAGCTTTGCCAGTGATGCTCCCTTGTATGCCTGCAAACTTTGCACTGTCCTTGGACACCTCAGCCAATCTCTTCTTATAATCCGGAAGTGTCATCAGTCTGTCATTAATAACTTTTAGACTAGGTAGACCTTTCTTTTGGAGAGCCTCAATCTTATTAAAAAACTTTTGTATCCTCTGGTCCATGATCTGAACCTTTTCTTCCAGCTTAAGCATTAGACTTCTCTTGGTCAAAACTCTCTTGACTTCAAGGATGGTCTCTATTCTGTCTTCTATCTTCAACTCTTCTAGCTCTTCTCTGGTCTTGGAATTGAGAAATTTGATGATATCATTTGCCTGAGTTGGTCTATCTCCCAATTATACTTTGATCTTATCAATGGCCTGTTTACTCCTTTGGACCAACTCGTTCTGCTCAAACATGATTTGGATCATGGGCCAGATCTCATTTATGGACTTTGTGATGTCTGTCCATACATTTTCTGTGACCTCAGCCAAAGTCTTTCCTGCCGTGGTTTGCTTTTGGAGTTGCTGTAGTTCCTTCCTGAGATGCTTAGTTACCTGCTTTTCTTTGGAGAGACTGGTTTGGAAAGAAGTTTTGAGTTCCTGGAGGTTCTCAACTTCCTTCTTCAGCCTGCTAATTTCTGTTTCTTGTAGGTTCATCTTTTCCATGGATTTGGCGAGGTCAATTGTCCCTTCTTTTGGTGTCACTGGTGTTGCAGATGGAATTGCTGTAACTGCTACTGTGCTCAATCCAAAAATTGGGATAACACTCAATGGAATGCCTTCCATTGGCTTCAACTGCTCTTTCTCTTTCAATAATCTCTCCATCTCAACTTCCATTTCTTTGAGCTGAGCATTCTGCTCCATGAGGAACTCGGAAGCAAGTGGAACAAGTGGGAGATGACGTCCATGAGTGACGGGGGCTGTCAGATAGCAGATGGGGGATGGGACCTCAGGACCAATAGGCTGACGCCACGTATGACCAGGGGCGCGCCAGAGGAGAATAACAATTCCGGACCCCCTCCCTTTGGTTAAAAGTAGAACATCAGGGGGGGTCCGAAAACCATCCTAAACCGTTGATTTGCGCACCCATTTCTTGGCCGCAGATATTGGCGCGCCTTTTATCTCTCATTCCGGACCCGCCCCCTTCCATTAAAGGCAGAACGGACGGGGGGGTCTGGAATAAAATCTGAGCCTTTGATTTCAGCGCTCGTCTCTGGGCCGTCCAGATGTGTGCGATCCTTATTACCGATTTTGGACCCCCCCCGTTTAAAGGAAGAACGGTCGGGGGGGTCCAGAATGCTCTGTGCACCATAGATCTGGGCGCCACAATCTGGACCGTTGAAAAGTGCATGGAGCATAAATCAGGAGCGGAGAAATATGTGTTGGGAAAACTTAGGATAAGTGCCTCTTACGGGTTTTTCCCAAACTTTTCACATAGACACCACCAAGGGACTTCGACCAAACTATTCTTAGGCATTTGAGACATGGTGTAACATTTTCATCAGGCTGGTTTGATTGGGGTGAAAGAAATGAAACATCTAACCTACATTCTAACCTATCTTTCTAGGACAATTAACCCAGATTAAACTGTTGGGTTAAGAAATTACTCTACCTAAGGGCTATCTGACCAGGATTAGACAGTCTGGTCAGATTTATTCACTAATCTAACCTAAGGGCTATCTGACCAGGATTAGACAGTCTGGTCAGATTTATTCACTAACCTATCAACATTAAATTTAAAAAGAACTTGGCCATGCTTGAAAGGTACTGAGGTAGTGATTTGTAGTTTAGTCGTGGGAGACAAAACTTCGGGGGTTCGAGGTTGCACCACAGTTGGGTCAAAGACGATCCCAGTCACAAAACTATCGGACTGTGTTCTAACCAGGCTTCGTTGTGGAAAGGTATCAAGTTCAAGGTTTTGAGAAATATGAGGTTTCCCAGAAAAGGACAGGGACTTGTGAAGAGGAATATGACTCACTGAATCTTCAGCTAAGGTCTTTTTCCTGAGTAACTTTTCGGGGTTGTCTGTCACTATCACAGGATGAGATCGAGTATGAATTTTCTTGGGAGCCATAACTCTTTTTGGTTTATATATTCTTGGGAGCCATAACTCTTTTTGGTTTATATATTCTTGGGAGCCATAACTCTTTTTGGTTTATATATATAT
>JASDQU010737645.1:220270-303050 GCA_032191745.1 Picea mariana
TCACTAACCTATCAACATTAAATTTAAAAAGAACTTGGCCATGCTTGAAAGGTATGGCCAAGTTACTATTATTGCATGGGGCTTTCATTTCAATTCTTTTATGCCCTCTTTTTCTTTTTCTTTTATTTTTCTTTTTTCTTTATTTTTCTTTTCTTTTTCTTTTTTCAGATTATTTGCAGAAGGAAAAATCATTTGTCAACAAAAAATACTAGAGACAGATAATATCTCAGTCACCAGTTGATTCCCATAATTTATGGGGTGATAACAACAATCTCAATTGTTTTCTTTGTTTCCTGCACCGCCACAGGATCAACTTTAATTCAGGTATTGTTCCTTTAAAAAATCCTCCTCTCGTCGTTTGATTCTGAGCCACCCGAGGTTTAAATTCTTCGTTGTTTCTCAAGCTGAAAGCTCCTTGATTATCCATATTCAATCCTCCCATCTGCCTTTGTACTCTTCCCAGTATAATGTCGGGGTCGACACCCGTTTCACTCATAATTTCTTCCATCTCAGTGGCCTTAGTCATTGCTTCCTCCAAAGTATCCATTTGGGATGTTTTGATGACATATTTTACATTCGGGGGCATTGCATTCTTATAACAACTGAGAATGACCAAGTCATTTGGTCTTTTGTCTTCTAGGATTCTACTCAAGGTCTTATTGAACCTGAGATTAAAATCTCGTATCCTTTCATTCTTCCTCAACCCAATCTGGGTGAAGTCTGCGAGGAGGGTATGGTAAGCAATTAGGGGGGAAAACATAGTCAGGAACATAGCTTTGAGGTCGTTAAATGAGTGAATGGATCTACTAGGAAACGTTGTATACCATTCATAAGCTCTTTCTGATAAAGTTTTCTAGAAACAAGCTCACCATGACATCATCATATTCAACTCGGTGAAAGTCACAAACTTCAAGAAATAAGTGTAGATGCCTCTTTGAATCGATTGTCCCATCTCATGAAAATTCCTTTAAGGTACCCTTAGGGAGAACATGGAGCTCATGTTGTTCACCTATGAGACTAAGAGGGGAAGCTCTTACCCTCCTTCTATTTCCAAACCTTGAGATTCCTTGGTTTCTTGCGACATCTCTTTCGACTCCTTGTCTCTCCTCATTATGCTCATTTCAGGGTCTGTTTGTCTCTCGCTGCCATTTTTGAGGAGGTTTCATGATTAGACTTTTGACTTCTAAGGACACAGAGTTGCTTACTTTTACTTTTGGTAATGGGTCCCTTCTATTCGTCCAACTTCAATCCTGATCTTGCTCTTGTGTTGCTCTAGACAATCTTTGGTTTCTTCTATCTTGTCTTTCTTCTCTCCTTTGTCTTCAAAGGATTTCTCTTTCTTCTTCTTGGACTAAGATCTGCTAGGACCCTTCTAACTCCTCTCGAGTCTGGCTAGTTGATATTACCAGATTATACAACTGGTGCAAAATACTTCGTTTATTATTCAATCCAATTTCTAAATGGGATTGATTAGCCTAGGGTAAAGTCATATATTCTTTCAAAAACGCTGGGCCAGGTTCCAATATTTTAGTTCATGTCACCAGTATGGTCGCCAAAACTGTTGATGCTTGAATCTGTTAGGACCGAAACGACAACCTCATGAGGATACAAATCCTCCTGCATTTTTATAGAGGTGGTACTCCTTTGTTCGAGATTTTTTTAAAATGTGGGACTTTTATAGAAGTTCATTTTTTAAATTTTGTTTTAAAAGAAAGTTCCAAAGAATGGACCAAGAAACACATACATTCATACATTTAAAGCAAATAAACAAAATTTCCTCACATCCATCATAGTGGGGATAAAGATTTATTATCACATAAAAAATTAAAAGAAAATGATTTGCATGCATAAGAGAAATTTGAGAGAGTGATACATGGGCATCTCAAATGAAGATGATGATAGATCAACCTCAAATACTTTATATTCATAAAAATTGGGTTACAAAGTATAGTCGAAAATGTTCCCAAAATATTTCTCTTGGAATTTCTAAAAAATATATAGTTCAATACATATTCTCTGAAATTAAAATGAGATTGTCATAATTATTGGGATTGGGGCTCCCGTGGAACATAAAGCAAATATGTATAAGAATGAAGTTCGTAGAAAGAAGAAAGTGGGTGGCGGAAGACAACAAGACCTGTTAAGAAGAAAAAGGAAATTATTAGTCTTCTGTCAAACCTTTCTATTTAAAGAGGTGGAGTAACTGGATCAAGAGCTTGATAAAGACAAAAATGTGTGATCAATATGAACTTACTATGATGGTATCTCCTATTTGTCACTTGCTCGCTGATGTCCTTTTATGGCTTACATCGACGGTTACAAGAATCATCTCAACCGTCCTTTTCCCTTCATCGATAAGTTTGTCGACAACCTTTTTAAACCACTCCTCGATGTACCTCCTCATTGGCACCATGTTGATTTCATGCTGGATTTTTATATTGAAGAGCTTGCCTTCCAAGTCCCTTAGATCAATAGAAATATTCCGCAAAGCTTCTTCAATATCTTGATTTTTAATCAAATAGTCGCCTAACCAGTTTTCCACATCATCTTCACGATACTCAAGAATGCCATAGAATTTTTCAAATGATAATCCTTTAAAGATCTCAACTTGTTCATCAAATGCTTGCTTGGTTAAGAAAAACGATTTTAGTATCAATTTGGGGTCTTGGACCTCATTGGTGCTCCTAACTAGGTCTATCTCAGTCATCTTTTTGAATAATTCTTCTCTTCTAGTTATGGCCTGACTGCATGCTTGGACAATAATATTAAGGTTCTTAACCTTTTCCTTCCAGCATGTGTTTAGTTATTTTATCCGGTTCGGAGAAGGGAGACCCTCCTCTCTTCTTTTCAACTCTGTCATATTGGTAACTTTAAAACCAAAGGGTACAACCGCATCGAGGTAAAAACCTTCCTTGTTTTTCAAATTTGCCTGTAAATATTCATGAAAAGCATGTGCTCTCGTTCCAAAAGAGACCATGGTCTTTGACATCTCCCAAGCCTATGCAATTAATTCCATTGTTTTCTTGATATTCTTCTCCACATAGCCCTGGGATGATGTGAGAAGGCTTGCCGATCCTTTTAATTTTGTTGCAGGTGTGGTAGGCTCGATCATTTCTAAAGGATTAGCAAGTACTGGAAGAGGCATTAAAGTTTCCTCCAATTCTTTGATTCATTCCTTTAACCTGACATTCTCTACATCAAGGCCTCCAATAGAATTTTCTAGAGCATCTCCAGTTGCTCGGTGAATTTGTGAAATTTCGAAAGGCCACATGTTCCATAGGTTAATATCTGAACGATATTTCCCCTTTTTATTCTTTACATTTCTTTTCTCAATAATCAAATTTTTGGACTCACTGTGAAAAAAAATGCTCTGAAATACAAAATAATCTTCTTCATCGAATGTATCGTTCTCAATTATTTCCATCTGAGGATTCGGGTGAGCAGTGTTCTCTAGCTGGTCGACATTAGGGAACACTTTTTCGATGTCAATTTCGAGTTCCATATCCTCGAGGGAGAGGTCGTGGATGTCGCTTTCACCTCGAGGTCCCTCCTCATCTTGCAAAATGTTTTTTCTTTTTTTACTCAAGGGAAGCTTGTGAGAACTTTCAAGTTTGCCTGAAGGAGGGTTCTTATCTCCTCCTCCACCTGAAGAACTGTGGGTTACTTTCTTAATTTAGTGGGCCATTGGAATGCTGCTCTGAGATGTTGTACTCTTTGGAGTGATAGTCGGGGATTGGGCACTTTTCTCACTCGAACCTTTTCCTCTCTCCTTGTATGACTCATTGGTGCTGGGTATCATTTCCAGTTCACTAGTGTCACGAGCGAGAGTGCCAGAGACATTATCTTCATCTTCATTCAGAATAACATTAATGAAAGAATTGTTGAAGCCAACAACCAATAAATTTTCTACAAAAATTCTGCTAGGGTTGAACCGTTTTACTCTTTCAGCATATTTTAGATTGAGGCTCTGGAAGTGGCTTGTGAATTCATCAATCTTGTTCATATTTCTGAATATGAAGTCCCTAACTTTCCAAGGAAGAGGTATGAATTGTTTTTTTTTCTTTTCATGGAAAAAATGCAACCAGTAGTTGGACTGCCTTGCTATTTCAAGAACAAACATTTTGTCAGATATGTGGCACGAAAGGAAGGAAGGATTTTCCTTGGAACCAAAAATCCTTATAACGTTATAATTCTACATTTGTTATAGTATCCCCTTCCTATCCAGGAACTTACTCACTTGGTCAGACATCCGGGAGTGTCCTTTCAAAACTGAGACAAAATCATTAAAAACTTCATAAAAATGTTGGGAGGCCATGTGCCTCCATAATGTTTGATACTAGAAGGTTACTGGGTCGAATTCATAGTTTACCTTCTTACACATAGATAATCTCAGGAATTGACAGCAATGCGCTATCGTGAAAACCAAATAAGACGACATAAATAATTTCTTTTGCTTCTTGTATTGCGATAATTGGGAAGATATTTCAATGGAAATCAACTTACCCCAATTGAAGATGGCTTGTTCTTTGACCGTAAAACATAGAATGTAAAGAATCATACAAGAGATGCTGGCTGTAGTTTCTTGTCCCGTTATCCTCGTGAAAATCCATGCAATTTCCCATAAGGGATTTTTAAATGAGCCAACCTGCAATCTTGTGATGTCCTCAGGTATGACCGCTGGGTTCTCTAGGAATTCAGGTAAGAGGTCCAATCCATTGTCATGCTTCTTTAAGAACTCCCTACAATATTCACCCTTAAAGGTGAGCGTTGGCTCAGGAAGTCTCAACACCTTACATAATACTTGAGGTGATAGAGAGACAGAGGAATGGTCCCGTAATTGAAGAATCCGTTGGCTTGGAATATATCTCTCAGTGCACCAGCTGACCAAGTCCTTCCACTCAAAGGCTTTCGAGACACATCCTGCATGTGTAATTCTCGACGCCCAGATTACTTCCTTTTGGGCAGAAGGGGGTGAGTAATAGGAATATGCTCTGGACCACTGAAAATTTTTGTCCTCGCACCCAAAAATATTTAATGTATCTCCACAGAATTATTGTTGAGTTGCTACCATAGGTTGACAAGAACGTTCCCTTGCTCTAGATTATGTTTAAAATGAGAGTTGGAGGGGGATAATATAATCCTCTGTAAATCCTTCTTTAATGCATTTTAATAGGAGATCTCCTCAAGCCTTTCGCTTATTAATGACAATCCTTTCGAAAATGTATGTTAAGTTATTAGCATTAAAAGCATAGTAAATGTGCATTGGGAAGGGCTCGAGGGTGGTGGGGATGGACGTGACCAAAATATGATTTGAGATTTTTGTGAACCCGCGAGTCCACAACGGTATAAGGTGCGAAATTGGCTAAGTATAGAATGGCGCGGCGGTCGGACAGACTCATAGTAGGCGTAATGAGACTTGGAAGTTCGGGGAGTCCGAGGATAAAAATGTAGATCACAGAACTTTTTTGGTGCAATGTGTATATCACGGAACATGGGAGCATGATAGTTCGATCCCGCCAACCCGGGAACCCGTGATCGTAAAATCAGATAAGTATGGAACAACACGGTGGTCGGTCATACTCGTGATGTGAATTTATAGATGGAGATGAGAACCGTAAGTCGCCAACCTGGGAACCCACCATTTGAAAAATGCGACTAAGTGTAGAACTAGAAAGGGATAGTAGGATGGAAAAAAGAAAAGGGAAAAACGAGTAATTATAGAGGAGGGAAAATAAAGGGAAAAAAGAATTTGGGAAAATATAAAAGGGGAGGGAAATTTTGGAAGCGGGAAATAACCTCAACAATAGGCTCCAATTGTGGGATGATAACCCTCTATGGGTTGTCAAGAATACAAAATCTCTCGTGACTAGGTGCTTCCTCCCATTGGGCTATGAAGTCAGATTAAGAATATACAAACTAAAAATAAAATTATGTACAATGAGAATGAAAAAGTGCTAGGAGAAGAAACCTTTCAAATGTTTCCCATTGACAGACAACATTAACCTTTTTCCTTTCATGTCTTGGAGCATATACGAGTTAAATCCCAATATTTGTTCAACGACATAGGGTCCGATCCACAATGCTTCGAACTTTGTATGCATGGATGGATTCTTCTTGGATTTGTTCCAAAGCAGTACTAGTTCTCCCTTCTGAAAGTTCTTCATAGTTGTGCTTTGATCAAAATATCTCTTGATGCTCTGCTGCCTCTGAGAAGTTCGATTCAGGGCCTTGCTTCATTCCTCTTCCAGCTTCAACAACTGATTGATTATTTTATGGATAGGCAAAGGGTCTTCTGCATCCTCAGTATTAACCACAAAGATCAATGCATTAAGCTCGAGGCTAATCAACATTTTTTCCTCTTTCCCATAAACCAATAGATACAAAGACATCCCAATGTTATCCTTCAAGGTTGTACTGATTGCCCATAATGCTTCTATCAGCTTCAGATGCCGATTCCTTTTGTTTCTATGAATGATTTTCTTCAATATCTGCACAAGTGTTTTGTTCGTGGATTCAACAAGGCAATTTTCTTGTGGATAATAATTCAATGATTGACCCATGGTGGTCCCATATTTTCCGCAAAACTCCGTGAACTTTGACCCAATGAAGATCGAACCATTGTTTGTGATAAATTTATCAGGGACACGAAACCTTGAAAACATGTTGTCCTTGAGGAATCTAATCAATTCTTTGGCATCAACCTTCTTTAGTGCCACCACTTCTGTCCATTTCATGAAATAATTAGTAGATGTCAGAATGTACATATGCCCCTTGCTATATTTCAGATGAATCGGCCCAACAACATCAAGTCCCCACTTGGAAGATGGTTGTTCCACCACAATCGGCTGCAAAGGCATCACAAGTTTCTTTATTTTTCCTGAAAACTGCTGACATGACAAACATCTCCTTATTGCGGCATACAAATCTCTAAAGATCGGCAACCAGTAAAATCCCGCTCTGATTATTTTGTGGGCAATTGCAGTAGGTGCAAAGTGTCCACCACATATTCCCTCATGGAATTCTTTGAAGATTCCTTGAGCTTGATTCTCATCGGTGCATCTCGGTAGTATGCCATCAAAATTTATTCTAAAAATTATGTCAGCAATCAACACATATTCGTTCACCTTCATCTTGAGTGTCCTTCGTTTCTTGGGATTGATTGTAACAGGGAATTTCCTGGACCTTAAATAGAATATGATATCTCCGTACCATTCTAAATCAACTAATGGTTCTCTGACTAAGATTGAAATCATCCCATCGACCGAGTCCCCATTCGCAATAAGCTTGCATAAACCTTGTCCTTTGATTTCCTTCAAAGGTTTAATATTGATATCATACTCTTGAATTTTCGCTAACCAGTTAGCCCATTTCCCTTCTCTCAACTGTTGATTCATAAACATCTTGACTGGTGAGGAGGGAATATAATATATAACATGGGAGTTTAATATATATGTATGAAAGTGTGCCACAACTTTTACAAGAGCCAAAGCCTATTTCTCGAGTTCTGAATACCTCAACTCATAGTCATGTAGGGTTTTGCTCATAAAACTTATCGGGAGTTCTTCTCCGTTGCTATTTTTCTGAGTGAGGACAGACACAACGACTGCCTCTGTAGAAAATGAATAGATAATAAAATCTCTCTGAAAGTCTAGACAAATGGGGACGAGGGCGATGGTGATTGCCACTTTGATATTGTTGAACACTTCCTGAGTATCTGTTGTCCACTTGAATCTCTGCTCCTTTTTCAACAACAAATTGATAGGTTTTACGATGCTTGCGTAATCAGGGACACATCTTCGAACAAAATTGATTTTTCTAAAGAATGACTGGACTCCCTTTTTAGACGTGGGGGGGGGGTGATTTAATTAATTCATTTAACTCTTTCTAGATCTATCTAAATCCCTTCCTTGCATACAATGTGGTCCAACAACTTGCCTCGAGGCACAACGAACAAGCATTTATTTGGGTTCAGAGAAAAATTGTATAATCTACATCTTTCAAAAACCTTTCTTAAATGATGGATGTGATCCTCCCTTTTGTTTGAATGCACTGTCAAGTCATCTTGATAGTCTTCCATAAACTTTCTTATCAATTTGATGAACACATGATCCATGGCCCTTTGGATAGTGGCTCCAGTGTTCTTCAAACCGAAGGGCATTCTAGCATATGCATATGTTTCCCATGGTGTGATAAATGTTGTCTTTCCTCTATCTTTCTTAGCTACTAAAACCTAATTATATCCAGAGAAACCATCCAACATAGACATGTAGGGAGATCCAGTAACTTGCTGTAGCAGAAACTCCATGTTGGGCAATGGAAAATTATCTTTTATGCTCGCTTTGTTAAGATTTTTGAAGTCAATGCACATCCAGATTTCCCCAGTCGTCTTCCTGACAATCACTGGATTTGAAATCCACTATGAATGTCTGATGGGATAGATTATCCCTGCCTTCTTCAACTTCTCCAACTCAATTTTTACCAGAGGTTTCAACTTGGGATTCGTCATTCTTATTTTTTGTTTCACTGGTTTAGATTCTTTCCTCAAAGGAATGATATGCTAGAATATCGTTTTATCATAAGCTTTCAAATCATCATAGGTCCAAGCGAACACATAAATATATTCTTTGAATAAGGCAACATATTTATCAACCTATTCGGGGGTGCAATCAACTCCCAAATTGACATATTTTGGGGATTGGTCCGTTCCAATATTGACTTTTCTTGTTTATTGCACCTTTCAAACTAAAACTTCTTCAAGAATATTCTTGGCATGATCGTCTTTTGTAAACAAAGATTCAACTTGTATGCATTATTTCAGGACAACAATTGAGCTATTGTCTTCTTCATCATCATCATTTAGCAAAAAATTCTCCAATTGTTCATTATTCTCAAATACTTGTAAGTACTTAATATTATTGGGCATGGATGGCCGAAAGGCTCTTTCTACATGGAAATCCGTTTTTCATAGGACATCTTCTAGGTTTGATAATGAGGCTGCCAATGCTAGTAAATTGGCCCTGTGATTCTTGTCCCTTGGAATGAAAGCGATGTTGAAAGAGCTGAAGGATTCCATCAATTCATTAACTCTTTTGAAATACATCTTAAGTCTTTCGTTTTTGAGTTTGTAATTTTGGGTAACCTGATTGATGACTAATTCTGAATCTCTAGTCACAACGAGATGTTCTATTTTCATTCCTTGTGCGAGGATCATCCCTTGGATCAAAGCTTCGTATTCTGCCTTATTATTCATGCATGGAAACTCTAGTCTTACAGTGCGGGGATGCATCGTCTTATCTGGGCTGATGATAACAATTCCAACTTTGTTCCCATATTTAGAAAAGGCTCCATCGATTGACATTCTCCAGTAGCCTTCCAAGTCTTGAACTCGTTCTAGGATTTCGTTGTGCTCCATGTCCAAGGTAGCATAGTTTCCAATTCCGACATCTATGTGATCTTCCATTAATTCTTTATCCTTCTTCTTAAATGAAAAGGGTTTTCTAGGTTCACAAGGTACTTTAATCATTGCTCCCTCCTTGCTTAGTAACATCATTGAACTGCCATTGTTCATTATATATCCACCGATCATGGAGGTCTAATCTCTTCCCAACACAACCCCATCTGCTGGAGGTAGGTCTACCAGGATAATATTAAAATCTGTGATGATATGGGGGGATGCTGTAATCCAGGCATAAAAATCCTTGATTTCTTCGTACGCCGACACTTTTATAGAATCGATTGCATATATTCTCTCACCAGTTTCATAATAATTAGTGCAACTTATGCCCAACGCTTCCATGACCGCAAGTGGCATTATATTATTTATCGCACCAGTATCAACTAAACAGTTATGTAATGCAACATAATGATTTTTAATTGAAATGTAGAAGGGTGAAATTTTACCTCTCAGCTTAGCAATCGACAAGATCTGGTTATGTTTTGGAGTGGTAACAACAACTTCAGTTCTTTCTGATGGATCATCCAACAACTTCAAGATGTTTTGTCTCTACTAAGGAATATTTACCACTTTCGTAAAAGGAAGATTTATCCTCCACTTACCTAAGTCCTCCACGACATTATATGTCATTTGATTTGAGCTTGACGCCATGTGTTGCCTTGTGGTTCCAACTGTCACTTTCTCATTCGACACTTTTTCATTTGCCTTTTCCTTTTCCTTTTCTTTTTCTTTTTCTTTGTCAGAGTCACCTTTATTCTTTGGTCTATTTACAAACCCTCTTGTCTGTGTGACGTTTTCTTGCGAGTTAGGATCATTGTCGCCCACTCCACATATATACATGGACGTCTCACATTCATCCATCTGCATTGTTTCAAAGCTTTCATCAGTTAAGTAATAACCTCCTTTCCCGATCAATTTCTGGTCATAGACATCATCCAAAACATCTGCATTTGGAGTAGGTTGTTTGGCAACCCTTGGTCTCTATGGGTCGTCAGTATTCTCGAATGGGGGAGGGTTCCTCCTTTGTTCGGGAATCAACATTCTTGGGTTTGGCATGTAATTATTGTTGGGTATGTGTTATATTCTTTGCATGTGTGTGTGTGTGGGCGCATCAGATACAACAATTGCGTTTGACGGTCCCTTCACCTAGAGCTTTGCCGTGTGCACTAGGCGCTTTCCTAGGGGGGTCCCAGGGGGGGGCAGGTATGCCCCCCCCTGGTTACGCGCAACGTTCGACAACGGGCCCAAATTTTTTTTTTGGGTGGTTTTTTGCTATTTTTAGCGGATTTGTAAATTAATCCCGGATTAATGGATTAGGGTTTTGGTATCTACGAAATACCTAAAAAACATTGTGTATATTGTATGGCGAATGGTGAAATTCGAGATAATGAAAATAAGAAAGGTTTTCCCGGTTGAGGGTTTCCGGTATAAAATCTTTGTGTACTCTGTGTATGAGCCATTGATTAATTCCTGTATTGCTTAAGAATCTATATGCATTGCTTTACTTCGCAGGTTTAAAACTTACAATTATCTCCCCTTCTTAGCCTAGTTATTTCGTTCTACATTTGTTTGATGGTTCTATTCATATGTGCAATCTCAATTCTTTGCTTTGTTTCCTGCGCCGCCATAGGATCAAATTTTATGTCATGTATGGTTCCTTTAAAAAATCCTCCTCTTGCCGTTTGATTCTGAGCTATCCGAGGTTTAAATTCTTCGTTCTTTCTCAAGATGGAAGCTCCTTGATTATCCATATTCAATCCTCCCATCTTCCTTGGTACTCTTCCCAATATAATGTCGGGCTTGACACCCGTTTCAATCGTAATTTCTTCCATCTCAGTGGCCTTAGTCATTGCTTCCTCCAAAGTATCCGTTTGGGATGTTCTGATGGCATATTTTACATTCAGGGGCATTCCATTCTTATAACAACTGAGAATGACTGGGTCATTTGGTCTTTTGTCTTTTGGGATTCTACTCAAGGTCTCATTGAACCTGAGATTAAAATCTCGCATCCTTTTGTTCTTCCTCAACCTAATTTGGGTGAAGTCCGTGAGGAGGGTACGGTAGGAAATTGGGAGGGGAAACATAGTTAGGAACATAGCTTCGAGGTCATTAAACGAGCGAATGGATCTAGTCAGTAAAGTTGTATACCATTCATAAAATCTTTCTGATAAAGTTTGCAGAAGCAACCTCACCATGACATCATCATATTCAACTCGGTGAAAGTCACAAACATCAAGAAATAAGTGCATATGCCTCTTTGAATCGATTGTCCCATTTCAAGAAAATTTCTTTAAGGTGTCCTTACGGAGAACATGGAGCTCATGTTGTTCATCTATGAGATTAAGAGGGGAATCGCTTACCCTCCTTATATTTCCAAACCCCAGGATTCCTTGGTTTCTTGCGACATCTCTTTCACCTCCTTGTCTCTCCTCATGATGCTCGTTTCAGGGCTATTCGTCTCTCGCTACCATTTTTGAGGAGGTTTCAGGATCAAACTTTTCACTTCGAAGGACAAAGAGTTGCTTACTTTTACTTCTAGTAATGGGTCCCTTGTATTCATCCAGCTTAAATCTTGACCTTTTTCTTGTGCTGCTCTAGCCAATCTTTGGTTTCTTCGATCTTGTCATTCTTATCTCTGTTGTCTTCAGAGGATTTATGTTTCTTCTTCTTGGACTAATATATGCCAGAACCCTTCTAAATACTCTCGAGTATGGGCTATTGATATTACCAGATTATACAACTGGTGCAAAATGCTTCGTTGATTATTCAATCCAATTTCTAAATGGGTCTGATTACCCCGGGGTAAAGACATATATTCTTTCAAAAATGCTGAGCCAGGTTCCAAATTTTCAGTTCATGTCCCCAGTATGGTCACCAAAAATATTGACGCTTGAATTCATTAGGATTGAAATGACAACCTCATGAGGATAAGAATCCTGCTGCGTTTATATAGAGGTGGTACTCCTCTGTTCGAGATTTTTTTAAAATGTGGGACTTTTATAGAAGTCTGTTGAAGGAAAGTAAAAATATATATGAAAGAAAAACAATTATTATTTTTTTCTTTCTTTTAAAAGAAAGTTACTAAGAATGGACCAAGAAACACATACATTCACACATTTAAAGCAAAGAAATAGATTTTCCTCACATCTATCATAATAGGGCTAAAGATTTTTGATCACATAAAAAATTAAAAGAAAATGATCTGCATGTATAAGAGAACTTTGATAGAGTGATACATGGGAAAATCAAATGAAGATAACAATATATCAACCTCAAATACTTTATATTCAGAAAAAATGCGTTACAAAGTACAGTTGAGATTGTTCCCAAAATAGCTCTCTTGGAATTTCTAAAAAATATATAGTTCAATACATATTCTCTGAAATTAAAATGTGTTTGTCATAATGATTGGGATTGAGGCTCCCGTGGACCATAAAGCAAATATGTATAATAATGAAGTTTGTAGAAAGAAGAAAGTGGGCGGCGGAAGACAACAAGAACTGGTAAGAAGAAAAAGGAAATTATCAGTCTTCGGTTAAGCCTTTCTATTTAAAGAGGTGGAGTAACTGGATGAAGAGCTTGATAAAGGAAGAAAGATGTGATCAATATGAACTTACTATGATGGTACCTCCTATTTGTCACTTGCTCGCTGATGTCCTTTTATGGCTTTCATCGGTGGTTACGGGAACCGTCTTAACCATCCTTTTCCCTTCATTGATAAGTTTGTCGACAACCTTTTTAAACCACTCCTCGATGTAGCTCCTCATTGGCGCAACGTTGATTTCATGCCGGATTTTTATATTGAAGAGCTCGCCTTCCAAGTCCCTTAGATTAAAGATATCAACTTGTTCATCAAATGCTTGCTTGGTTAAGAACAATGAGTTGAGTATCAATTTGGGGTCTTGGACCTCATTGGTGCTCCCAACTAGGGCTATCTTAGTCAACTTTTTGAATAATTCTTCTCTTCTGGTTATGGCCTAGCTTGATCCAGAATATATTTGTAGAATGAAATGAATAGAGATTATTATGAAAAGATGCTTAACACAAAATAATAGATATACATTAAAATTGGTTTCTATTCAATAAGGAAATAAGTTGAAACTGTAAAATGCAGCAGAAACAAGCTTGCTAGAATGGTGGCGGCTTATCTTTGAGAAGAGATGTGACGGCTGCGCTCATTCGCAAGAAGATGATTATAATGAGGCTCTGAAGGCCTTTTTAAAATAAACATGAATGTCAAAAACCCTAGACATCCAAAAAACCTAACCCTAGGAGATGAAGCGCCAAAAGTCATGTGGGCCCCGTTTGGGTAAGTTAGTACATCAACTTCCCGAGGTCGTAACTTTTGCATACGATCTCCGTTTTAGGTGCACGATATCCCATTGGAAAGGTATATCAGAGGACTACACATTTTGATTCTTTCTATAAAATATCATTCTAGCTTTGGCGAGCCCTAAAAAATGCTGTTTAGGGCCTCAAAACGGCCTCGCAAGTCAGGGACCCAAAAACTAGGGAAAAAACTTCCAAACTGGAAAATTGCCAAAATGAGCCAGTTGGTATAGGTGGAAGGCCACCGACATCCATCTGGATCAATCCTCCCCCCTTAGGAAGCAATGGTCTCCATTGCATTGAGTTCCCCCATCAACTTAGGAAATTTCTGTTGAATTTGGACCTGGGTGAGCCACTTGCCTTGGTGGAGGAGCTGCCCTGCTTTGACAACTCGATAAAGTTGGATGCTTTGCTCACGAGTACCCTTGATCTGTTTGTCCACAATATGATCACTCTATGCATGTTGTATGCAGTTGGGGTTGAGATCTGTCGGTGTCAGTTGTTTTGCTATCTCTGAGGTGTCCAATAATGGTGGGAAATACGGTCGAAGGATATCCACGTTGAACACTGAGTGCAAGCCAAGGAAAGGAGGAATGTTGAGCTTGAAAGCATTATCACCCACAACCTTGGTGATGGTGTACGAACCATAATGAAGTTGGCGAAGATTCCGTTGGGGTCCTCCAAGGTGCTCTTTCTATAAGTGCAACCAAACTTTGTCACCCATCTGAAACTTATGTGGCACCCGATGTTGATCATGGTGTTGCTTGTACTTGTCATTGGACTTCTGTAGGATATCATGAACCTATTGGTGGATGTGCTAGATCTGCTCAATGAACCAGGTGGCTTTGTCAACTTCAGTTTGAGCAGGAGATGAGTCGACCGAGGTGACCACAAGGGGTAGTGAAACATCTATGGGACACAATGGTTGGAATCCCAACCCCACTTGAAAGGCGCTGTTGCTGGTTGAGCTATGCAAGCCTCATTTGTAGCTATGATGAACATACAGGAGACTCTCATCCCATGTGTGAAGGTGCTTGGAATTATACATGTGCATGATATGCATGATCATTTGATTTACGACCTCATTTTGGCCATCTGTCTGGGGGTGGAAGGCCATGGATTTGGTTAGCTTAGTGTCCAGTAGTGACCAGAGGCTAGACCAGAATGTGCTGAGAAATAGACTATCTTGATCTGAGACAATGGTTTGTGGGATTCCAAAATGTACCCAGAATCGTTCAAAGAAGATCTTGGTAGTGGCCTCTGCTGTGATGCTCTTCTCGTAGGGGGCTATAATCGCCATTTTAGAAAAGCGATCCACAACCACAAAAACACAGTCATTGCCTCGCTTTGTGGATGGGAGGCCCGACATGTATTCCATTGAGATGGATTCCCATGGCCTGTCAAGAGTATGCAGAGGGGTGTACATGCCCTGTTTCTGAGTGGCCGACTTGGCAATTGTGCAGACAGTGCAACACCTGATATACTTGCTGACCTTCGGTCGAAGTTTCAGCCAATGGAAATGTTTTTGTAGCATTGCCACTGTCTTTTCGATGTCGAAGTGTCCTACCACCTGACTATAGTGGGCTTCCCTGATCAGCTTCGCTCGCTTGCTTGATGAAACGCAGATATCGCCCAGACGACACAGTAGTCTGTCCTAAAAATGGAAATTAGCGACAACTGCGTTTGCGCCCAACATTTTGTAGGTGGCGGCGAAGATCGAGTCGGTCTCATAGAGTTGGGGCCATCCAAAGGTCTCATGGTCGTAGGAGTCTAGCACCGTGGTGAGTGCCGCGACTCGCAGTCTACTGTGGCAATTAACAACACAATTGGTGCTTCCCGTTTAATTCTCGATGTTGAGGTGGAATTGCTAGAAGCACATGGACCACTTCTGATGGAGGTCATTCTACAATTTTCCTTGTGTCTACATGAACTGCAGTGGCTTATGATCAGTGTGGATGACTGTCTCCTTCCCAAGAATGTAATGTCTCCACTGGTGGCTGGGTTGCATAATGGAGTATATTTCTTTGTCGTAAGTAGGGTACTTATGAACATCATCTGATAGTGTCTCACTATGATAGGCCACGGGGTGGCTGTGCTGAGTGAGAATGATGACCACAACATAGTCTGAAGCATTTGTCTTGATCTCAAAGGGCTGCTACAGGTTTGGTAGCGAAAGTACTGGGGATGAGCACAAGCGCTACTTCAAATCATCGAATGCTTATTGTTGGGACTGACCCCACACACATTTTTCCTGACCACCACCCCTGATTACTTGGCCGAGGGCCCATGCAATATGGGAGAATCACAACACGAACCTGCAGTAGAAATTGGCAAGGCCCAAGAAGCTCCGAAGCTCAGTGAGTGTGGTTGGGGCTGACCAATCATGGATGACTTGGATTTTGGCTGGATCCACATGTACACCATGCTGATAAATGTTGTACTCTAGGTAATGAACTCTGTCCATGCCGAAGGAGCATTTTTCCAAGTTGGCGTAGAGATGGTGCTTCCGCAGGGTGTGCAAAACCCATTGAATATGCTGCAATTGTTCTGCCCAAGTCTTTCTATAAATTAGGATGCAATCCATATACACCACTACAAAAGTATTGGTGAATGGTCACATACATCATCCTCATGAAAGTGGCTAGAGAATTTGTTAAACCAAAGGGCATTACCAACCATTCAAAAAGACCTTCCTTTGACTTGAAGACGGTCTTCCATTCATCTGTCTTTTCTATCGGGACTTGGTGGTAGTCAGAATTTAGATCAATCTTACTGAAATATTTGACCCGCATGAGCTGATCGAGGAAGTCATCGATTCGGGGAAACAAGTACCGGTTTCTGACTGTGATTTTATTCAGAGCCCGGTAATCAATGAAAAGTCACCAGGTTCCATCTTTCTTCTATACGAGCACGATTGGGATCCTGCAAGGTGTTGAGATGGGACAGATGTAACCCTTGTGGAGCAGTAGCTACCAATGACTGCTTCGAGCGATAATCAACAGTGTTATGCCAAGGGCTCTTATGGAAGTCGCACCACTTCCCGGTATCTTTCTTTGTCTTTCCAATGTCCTTATTTTCTTGCGGCCTTGATTGGTTTTCCTGAGGCTGTCCTTATTTGCTCTGTCCTTTGTTTTGCGGGTTGGGGCCACCCTTTTCTGGATTTTGCTGTGAGGGGTTCCTAGGAGAAAATTGCCGCGTCTTTTGTTTGAGCTTGTGCTCGATTTTGACGGCATATTGGTAGGCCGCGCCCAAGGATGAGATGTCCAGAAACTCCATTTTGTTCTGGATTTATCTATGTAGACTGCTGCGATACTTGAGCACCAGATGTCACTCAGAATATTTGATACCTATCTTGGTGTGCAAGGTATGGAAGATATTTGTGAACTCGCGCACCGCTTGGTCTCTTTCTTGCCGCAACGTGGTCCATTTTGTGTACAGGTCATCATAACTTCCAACAAGATAGTATTGTTCCTTAATAGCATCCCTGAAGGACTCCTAGGTGTCTGTGATTGAAAATAATGAGGGTTCCTCTGTTTCCTTTTTCTCACAGAAAGTTTCCCACCAATATTTGACATGGGGGACGACTTTGAGGAGAGAAAAAGTAATCTTTTCTCTATTCGAGAAGTTATGGACAAAGAAATACCCTTCTAGCAGATTCAACCATTTGTCTACCGCATCTACATCTATCTGACCTTCAAATACAGGAATATCGAAGTTGATTTGTACCATGAAGAGGGTGGCGCCTTCATTTGAGGAAGATGCGTCATCTGTTGGTAGCCACTGAAGGATTTGTGCAAAAATATCCATCATCTCGTTCCTATATTGCATGAGGGTTTCCTCGAGCAACATTTTGAAGGGATCTCATGTCCCGTTGTCTTTCTTTTTTTCTACCATGAGAGGTCGTTTGGGCATGCAAGAGATTTTTTCCTCAAGAGACACAATATTGAGACCCAATTCTTTGTACCCTAACCTTGTTGGGGACATGCATTAAGAACGACAAGGGGTAGACCGCTCTGATACCATTGATCAAGAATATATTTGATCCAGAATGGATCCATGAACCAAAATGGGTCGAGGAAGGCTTAAAAATCAAAGTGCTCAGAATCACTTCAAAATAGATGTGTGCGTAGGCCTCGTCATTACGATCCTAATGCAACTTGAACAGGATGCAACAGACACTGTATGTGAAATATATCATGGTCTATTTGTTTTGCCAAACATGCACAATTTTTGCTGACTGTACAGTTCGTACAGTCCTGAAGTGGCACTGAGTTGGCATGCTGACATGGAAAGGTGTTGACGTGGGTAGGTGAAAGTGTGGTTGAATGATTGTTTGACATGTGGCATATTTTGGGTGAAAGTAATGGTGCCATGTGGCCCAGTCATGGGCTGCCATGTGGCACCCCTTCATTGGTTTGTTGGTTATGGAAAAAAGTTTATGTGACTCCACGGGAGTCGAACCCGTGACCTCCGGTCCAGGTGAGCGTTTTGGCAGGGCTAGGCTACCAGCCCGCCCACATTAGTCCTTGTAATATAAGGTTCAAACCTTATATTTAAGTTGCAATGTGTAATTTGTCGGTGGAGAATAGGGCTGGGGCCTATCCCCAGCCCCTGATGCAACTCGCATACGACCGCTAACATGTGACCCAGACCTATGCTTTCAACCTTTTGCGTGGATATGTGGGGATAACACCCAGTCAGACGGGCTAGCCCGCCGACCAAGGCACGTGACTAGTGAGCTATGACCAGGGGCCAAACAACCATAAGGGTGCGTGGAGCATAAGAGCACGACCACATGGCCAAGCACATACGACCAGGAGCCTATGTCGGAGGTACCCAACATGCTAGCACCAGCCCAAGGCCACATGGAGGGAACCCATATGACCAGGAGCTCGAATTTTGGGGGTTGTGCCCTATATTTTCCAATTAGTGGGTTTTTAAACTTTATTATATGATTTTTAGTTATTTTTCAACGAGGTTTGAGAGATTTTGGCCATTATTGGAAGATCTAGAGCCCTTTTTGAGGCCAGATCTTGGGGGGAAGTTGGGATTTTGTTGCCAACTTCAAGACTATATAAACCATAGGTTCTTGGTAGCTTGAGGGAGGTTGAGAATAGGGAAATGCTGAAGAATTGTAAATCCAAAGCCATTTTTATGCAGGGAAGCCATTGAGGAGAGTAACTTTGCAGGCCATTTCCGGGAGCTTCGTTCATCCGTTTTCAGTGTCGTCAGTTTTGTCAGGTTCTTGAGGTCTAGCAGAACATATCCAGATCAATTTGTAATCCATTTGGAACTTTTCTTATGTAATTTTGAAGCTTTGAAGAGAAATAAGAAAGCCTCACCCACTAAGACAAAGGCCCGAAGACGTAGGCAATATTGTTGAACTCCGTTATCAAATTTTGCTGTTATGGTTTGCTAATTATTATGCTTATTTATAGATCTATATATTTTTTATGGCTGCCGTGTTACATCATTAATTATTCATCTTTCATTAATTTCCTATAATGGTTAATGAACTCATGTTTAAAAAAAAACTCAACCATAGTCTTTAAAATATCTTTTCGGATCAAGTGGTATCAGAGCTAGTTGACGGTTGGTTTTTGAGTTTGCATGATTACCAGTGAAAAGTTGAATCGTGGTGAAGGTGAGCTTGTTGAAGAAAATCCCGAGATTGGATCGAGAAAGAGAACTTCTCAAAGTGAGAAGATAGCATCAAAAGAGGGACTTTCTCATGAGGAGAAAGAGTTTCGAAAGAATTTCTTCGCCATGTTGGAGATGGTGAAGCTTCTATATGACGATTACTTGGATAAGACGAGACTGATTCTAGGTGAATCTTCAAAAGTCAAAAGTGAAGAAGGAGAGTATTCTCCTAAAACTCCTCCTTCACCTCCTTCTTCTCCATCAACTTCTTCTTCTTCAAGTACAAGTTCCAAATCCACTACAAGAAAACATTCCCATAAACATAAAAATGATATGCCTTTACGTACTTGATGTGAAATTTTAATTACCTATGTATGATGGTGAATTCAAGGAAGAGAGGCTTGATAACTAGGTTAGATAGATGGAGGTTTATTTCAGTGTACAACAAATCAAATATGAGGCCACTCAAATCAAATTGGCATCGCTTCGACTTGCAGGCACAACACTCATCTGGTGGCAAAGCAAGTTGCAAAATGGCATGCAACAAGTGGGTAATGTATTTCCATGATGGAAAGTTTTTGTTTTTGCACTTAGAAAGCAATTTTATCCTTTGGGTTATAAAGATAAGGCTTTAATTGAATAGCAAGGTCTTAAACTAAGAAAGGGACAATCAATGCAGGAACACACAAATGTATTTCTTAAGATGGTATTAATGTTAGACATTCTATTACATACCTAAGAAACTATTATGAAGCATATAGGAGGTTTACCTGCACATATTCATAATACTGTATTTATGTTTGGACCTACTAATCTTAATGAGGTTTCTGTTCAAGCAATTTACATTGAGGTAGGGAAAACAAGATTTGGTTGATCAGGGGAATCGTCTTCAAGAAAAGAGGACAAAAAGAAGTGGAATGGAAAGAAGCCAAATTCAGTGACAAGAAGAGAAGAGAAGCTCTCTTGCAAGCATTGCAAGAAAGAAGGGCATGATGAGGACCATTGCTGACAATTGCATCCTGAGAAGAGACCAAAGTGGTTCAACGAGAAGAAAGGGAGGCAAAAAATTGCAACAACATCACGACCAACATATTTGGGATCAGATTCGGGTGATGAATCAAAAGTCACATCGATTGGTTTGACAGGTAAAATTGTTGATGGATTTGATTCTAGAAGCAAGTTGTTTCACATAAGGGTCATTATGAGACATACTAGGATCGACACATTGATAGATAGTGGATCTCAATCTAACTTGATTTCAGAGGAAGTGGTTAAACAATTGGGATTAAACACTCAGATGCATCATAAGCCTTACTCATTTAAATGGATAAGCAATAATCATAAATTGCACATAACAAAGAAATGCACATTAAAGTTTGAAATTTCTTCTAATTTTGTGGATGAGGTAACGTGTGATGTAGTGCCACTCAATAAATGTGGAATGGTCTTAGGCAATCCTTATTTGTATGATCGCAAAACAATCTTCTAGATGGAACATAATCAATATCACTTAATCAAAGCAGACAAAGAATATGTTGTACATGCTTATCACTTAAAAGCAAAACAATCTCTTCAAACAATGGAACAATCAAGGAAGGAATCTCATGCAAGCAACACTCCTATAATTTTCCCAAATCAAGTAATTGATCTTAAGCAAGAACATGAGATGATTGTACAATGTAAGTTCAATCATATTATGCTTCAAGATAAGATAATGTCCTGCAAGTATTACAAACATATTAGATCCTTTGTAGTCATATTTTTGATGTTATTATTAGTAATGTCGTCAACATGGGTGACAGTGACTTCAGTAAGATGTGACATAGTACAAGTGGCTAACAATATGCTATAAGTTATCATGGTTTTTTTACAGTTGATCTTGATGAGACTGGTGCATAGGACAAAGTTTAAAGACAAAGAACAAGTGGGGTGGCCTATCCCACACTTGATGACTGGTTAGTATCCTTTTGGAGGAACAAAAGGTCTGAGTGGGGAGGCGTGATCCATAATGGATCCAAGAACCAAAATGGGTCCAGGAAGGCATAAAAATCAAAGTGCTCAGAATCGATTCGAAATGGACATGTACGTAGGCCTCGTCGTTACTAACCCAACACAACTTGAACAAGATCGAATGAACACTGTATGCAAAAGATATCACGGTCTGTTCATTTTGCCAAACATGCAATTTTTTTGTTGAATGTACAATTAGTACAATACTGACGTGGAATTTGACTGTACAGTCCATACAGGTGACGTGGCAGTGACTTGGCATGATGACATGGACATGTGTTGACATGGGCAGGTGCAAATGTGGTTGAATGATTGTTTGACACGTCTCATATTTTGGGTGAATGTAATGGTGCCACGTGGCCTGTTAGGGTCCTAACCCGCACATAGGTAGAACAATATATTCGGATGTAATAAAGGTCAATATTAATAAGGTCTTTCAATAAAATAGAATAAGGCGGATGTAAGAAGACCTAATAGAGGCTTTCGCTTCTAGAAGGATCTTCCTCTAGATGCTTCCTTTTAGTATAAATAGGAGTCGAGGGTATGAGAACCCTAGCTTGGATATTATTGTAATAGAGCTCTGCTCAACTGGAGGTTTCCCCCTTGAAGAGGCCCATCAACATTGCTTTCAGATTCAAAGTGTTTTTTCTATTGTTATTATTATATCATTTCAATGTTATTGTGGTGAATGTTTTGGTTATATTGCTGTTATTCTGCCATTACTAGCATTTTATTTCAGTTCTGCATACATTTTATATTTGGTATATTACAAGTGGTATCAGAGCACTTTCCTCGGCAGAAAGTGTGGGTTAAATTTTTTTAAGGGTAGAGATGTATTCCGACATCTTTAAGCCACAGAGATTTTTCGTTACGCGCATAAACCCGCGGTTGAGGGATTCATACACGCAGGAAATACAAGTGGTACTTAAGCGCACATCTGTTGGCAACCCTTGTAACCCCTGTTGGTATCCCTTCGAGTGGTAGCGCATCAGACAACACCTGTGTACGGATCGACCTAGATTAGCTGAAGCCCTCTTTAGATAAACTGATCGACCGCCTGACTGCTATAGTGTCACCGAGAACAACACTCGGGAATATACTCTCTAGTACCTGGGTAGTTGGGTAGTATGGCTAAGGGTACGGTCTATCCTCCTTAATTAGTGCTATGAGATATTGGGCCGAGTACTACTGTTGGACCCCGCACATATATCAGAGAGATATAGCACAGGGCAAACCCTTGTCTGTAGAACCCTTGAATACCTAACCCTTGGGGGACAGAAACATAAACAAATTAAAACAGACAAGATCTGTTGCCGCGCAATTGTGTTCGGGTTGCCAAGTAAATACACATTTCTTTCTAGTTAAGCATTTGGGCATTTCCTCTTTGCAATATTCTTCAGACCGGAGTATAACTCTGTAGAAAAAAAAAAAATCACCATAATTTGAGACCTATTCCATTGGATTCATCTCTTCGCCCTTATCACATTCATCCATATCATTTTTTCGGCCAAATTTTTTTACCCCGCCCACCCCTTTTCAGTTTCCTCATCCTCATGGCCCATACTCATAGCCAAGACTTGGAAGCTCATTTCAACACCTTGCAATCTAGTCTCATTGAGACCCAACAAGAAGTGAAACAACTCAGTGCCAATGTTGCCGCCATCAATACAACCATGTAGTCCTCAATGGGGGAAATCAAACAAGACCTCACCACCTAGCTTGAATCAGTCTTTTCAGCACTCTGCACCAAACTGCATATCCCTACAAATAACCCTTCCTCTTCCTCACCTCCACATACTGAAGGTGACCATTCCTCTCATTCCCATACCTTGTAGAACCATCACTTTNGGGGGAAATCAAACAAGACCTCACCACCTAGCTTGAATCAGTCTTTTCAGCACTCTGCACCAAACTGCATATCCCTACAGATAACCCTTCCTCTTCCTCACCTCCACATACTGAAGGTGACCATTCCTCTCATTCCCATACCTTGTAGAACCATCACTTTCAACATGACCTACGCCTTCCGCGGGTGGATGTGACCAAATTTGATGGCTCGGACCCCACTGGTTGGGTAACCCAAATGGAACATCACTTCTCTTTATATAGCATTACAGATGACTTGGCCAAACTCCAGTATGGTGTTCTCCATCTAGATCAAGAACGTTGACAATGGTGGCAATGGAGAAAAACTTCTCGTCAAGGGTATATTGCTTGGAAACACTTTGTGGTAGAGATTTATGAATGCTTTGACACTAATACCAACCATTTGGGTTGTTTGAAAAAGATGAAACAATTAGGAACAATGGAAGACTTTATAGCTTCCTTTGAGCACCTGGCTTTTAGAACAGAGGGCACGTCTGATGCCTTTTTTCGAGAGTGTTTTATCAGTGGCCTCAAGGATGAAATTCGGGCCCATGTCCTCATGGCTCGGCCTGAGAGTTGGGTGGAGGCTACCAAAATGGCTAAAGAAGCACCACAGGTTGTATCTTCTCAAAACCATAAACCCTCCTTTATCCCTCGCCCTAAACTAATAAATCCCACTACTCCCTCTGCTCCACTAAAGATCCAAAAATTGATCAGGGCTGAAATGGTTGAACGCCAACTCAAAGGCCTTTGTTATAATTGTGATGACAAATATTTCCCGGGCCACAAGTGTAAAGAACAAAATATTTTTATGGCCATCTCTGAGGAGATTTCAAAAGAAGATGAAGAAACTCCCTCTGTGTCTGAGTCACCTGAATTCACTGACATAACCCCTCCCTCAGACCCTGCTGAAGTAGAACTGGTCATTTCCCTCAATGCTCTCACTGGCTTCTCCACTCCCCAAACCCTCAAGCTAATCGGTTACATCAAGAATCAAAAGGTCATCATTTTGGTTGATAATGGCAATGCCCATAATTTTATTCATCGCTACATTGCCCAAGAAACTCATTGCTACATCCATGTCATCAATAATTTCCAAATCATGATTGCCAATGGTGGTTCCATGAAGTGTGGAGGGCGTTGTGAAAATGTGCGTCTCCAAATTGGGGACTACCACCTGAAATTCCATATGTTTGCTATCGACATGGGAGGTTGTGACATTGTGTTGGGTGTATACTGGCTAGGGACTTTGGGTCCCATTCTCATGGATTTTAAAGACTTAACCATGTAATTTGACGAAGAGGGCCACCAATATAAGTTCCAAGGCATCACTGCCTGTTCACCTGAGATCATTAGTTCCTATCGCATGGAAAAGATGCTAAAAAAGGGTCATTCTGGTGTTATCGCCCAACTCCATGCCATACAAGAAACAGAGACACCCTCGGTACCGCAAGACCTCCAAGCCATCCTTTCTAAACATTAATTGGTCTTTTCCACTCCCCAAGGCCTCCCTCCTTCCCATGGTGTTCACGATCATTCCATTCCCCTTGTACCCGGAAGCCTTCCTCCCAATATCCATCTGTATCGTCACCCCTTTTCCCAAAAAAATGAAATTGAGAAAATGGTCCAAGAACTCCTTAATGCAAGCGCTATCCACCCTAGTATGAGCCCCTACTCATCTCCTGTGGTCATGGTCCTGAAGAAAGAATGTTCTTGGTGAATGTGTCCTGACTTCCGTGCCCTCAATAAACTTACCATCAAAGACAAATTTCCCATTCCTGTCATTGATGACCTCCTGGATGAATTGAGTGGTGCCCAATTCTTCACTAAACTGGATCTCCGTTTGGGCTACCACCAGATACGTATGAAAGAGGAAGACATTCCCAAGACTGCCTTTAGAACTCATGAGGGCCACTATGAGTTTTTGGTCATGCCCTTTGGCTTGTGTAATGCCCCCTCCACCTTCCAAAGCCTCATGAATGATGTCTTCTGTCCTTTTCTATGCCATTTTGTCTTAGTTTTCTTTGATGATATCCTCATCTATAGAAAAACTTGGATAGACCATCTTGCTCATGTGGATTGAGTTCTCCATCTACTCTCTCAGCACCAACTTTTCCTGAAACAGTTTAAATGTGCTTTTGGCGCCTCATAAGTAGAATACTTGGGTCATCTGGTTGGAAAAGATGGCGTCAGGGTGGATCCTAAAAATATTGAAGCTATGCAAGATTGGCCTCACCCAAAGACTCTTAAGAGCTTGCATGGATTTCTAGGCTTAACAGGGTATTATCGCAAGTTTGTTAAGAATTATGGGAAGATTGAAGCACCTCTCAGTGCTCTCCTAAAAAAGAACTCTTTCACTTGGACTCCAACCACTACTCAAGCTTTTCAGACCTTGAAGATGGCCATGTGCACCACTCCAGTCCTCGCCCTTCTCGATTTCACAAAGACCTTTGTGTTGGAATGTGATGCCTCGGGGAAAGGAATTGGTGTTTTCCTTATGCAAGAGGGTCGACCTTTGGCCTTTACCAACAAGCAACTATCTGAAAGAAATCTGGGAAAATCCATATATGAAAAGGAAATGTTGGCTATTCTCCATGCCATGGATCCATGGCGTCCTTATCTATTGGGGAAACATTTCCAAATTAAGACAGACCATCAAAGCCTCAAGTATTTTCTGGAACAACACATTTCCTCCCCAGAACAACAAAAATGGGTGACTAAACTCTTTGGATATGATTATGAGATCATTTATAAGAAAGGCAAAGACAATGTGGTTGCGGATGCACTTTCTTGAAAATATGAAGACGAAGGATCCCTTTTTTCTCTTTCATTCATTGTACCAGATTGGCTCCAAGTCGTTCACCAAGAATGGTTACAAGATCCCAAAAGTTCACAGTTGATGCACCAATTGCAGTCTAAGGCTCCAGCTTCCCCAGGGTACTCTTGGCTCCATGAGGAACTTCGATACAAAGGTCGTTTGTATTTAAGTAAAAAATCAAAGCTTAAATCCATGATACTTTCTGAGCTTCATGCTACACCCACAGCAGGGCACTCCGGATTCACCAAAACCTATGACAGGGTCAAACGTTCCTTTTTGTGGGATGGTATGAAACAAGAAATTCATAATTTTGTAGCTGAATGTGATGTGTGTTAACGCAACAAGGGAGAAATAGTCAAATCACCAGGCACACTACAACTGCTCCCGATTCCACCTACTATTTGGAAGGATATCTCTATGGATTTTATTACTGGCTTACCCAAATCAGGAAATAAATCCATCATCATGGTGGTTGTTGATCGCCTTTCCAAGTATGCTCATTTATACGCCCTTCAACACTCATTTAAAACATCCACGGTGGCTCAAATCTTCATGGATCGAGTCTTCAAGCTTCATGGCATGCCACACTCTATTGTTTCTGATCGCGACCCAACTTTCACAAGCAATTTTTGGCAAGAACTGTTCAAGATACAAGGCACCAAATTGCATCTCAGCACAACTTATCATCCCTAGACTGATGGCCAAATGAAATTTGTCAACAAGTGTTTGGAAACATATTTGAGGTGTTTTGCCTCGAAAAAGAAAAATCAGTGGGCTCAATGGTTACCCCTAGCTAAATGGTGGTACAACACATCATATCATACAGCTACACGCATGACTCCTTTTGAAGCGGTATATGGACAGAAGCCACCTTCAGTTCTCTCATACTTATCGGGTGCCTTGGAGGTCCAGGTGGTTGACCTAACACTTACAGCTCGAGAGGATATTCTCCGTACCCTCAAAGAGAATTTGGTCATGGCACAGAATCGCATGAAGCAACCAATAGATCAAGGTCGCTCTGAACGTCAATTTGCAGAAGGGGATCAGGTGTTTCTTCGACTGCAACCTTACAAGCAAACTTCCCTCAAGGCCGAGCATTGTCAGAAGCTAGTGCCCAAATTTTATGGTCCTTATACCGTACTCAAGCCTGTGGGACAAGTCGCCTATCAGTTAGCTTTGCCCAACAATTCGAAGCTACATCCTGTTTTTCATGTTTCATGCTTAAAGAAGGTGATTGGAGCTAAGTGCCAAATTCAAACCAACCTTCCAGAGTTAGCTGAAGAAGGATCCATTTGGATACAGCCAGAAGCAGTTTTGGACCAGTGTGAGCATCGCCTACGTCAGAGAACCATCAAGGAAGTCCTAGTACAGAGGAAAGATACAACTCCAGCAAATGCCACTTGGGAACCAACTACCATTCTGTAGCAATTTCCTCATCTCAAGCCTTGAGGACAAGGCTATTTTTAAGGGGGCAGACATGTTAGGGTCCTAACCCGCACATAGGTAGAACAATATATTCAGATGTAATAAAGGTCAATATTAGTAAGGCCTTTCAATAAAATAGAATAAGGTGAATGTAAGAAGACCTAATAGAAGCTTCCGCTTCTAGAAGGATCTTCCTCTAGATGCTTCTTTTTAGTATAAATAGAGTCGAGGGTATGAGAACCCTAGCTTGGATATTATTGTAATAGAGATCTTCTCAACTGGAGGTTGCCCCCTCGAAGAGGCCCGTGAACATTGCTTTCAGATTCAAAGTGTTATTTCTGTTGTTATTCTTATATCATTTCAGTGTTATTGTGGTGAATGTTCTGGTTATATTGCTGTTATTCTGCCATTACTAGCATTTTATTTCAGTTCTGCATACATTTTATATCTGGTATATTACAAGTGGTATAAGAGCACTTTCCTCGGCAGAAAGTGTGGGTTAAATTTTTTTCAAGGTAGAGGCGTATTCCGGCGTCTTTAAGCCACAAAGATTTGTCATTATGTGCATAAACCCGCAGTTGAGGGATTCATACACGCAGGAAATACAAGTGGTACTTAAGTGCACATCTATTGGCCACCCTTGTAAAGCCAAAGCCAAATCCATTTTTATGTAGGGAAGCCATTAAGGAGAGCAACTTTGCGGGCCATTTCCGGGAGCTTCGTTCATCCGTTTTCAGTGCCGTCAATTTTTTCGGGTTCTTGAGATCTACCAGAACAAATCCAGATCAGTTTATAATCCTTTTGGCACTTTTATGATGTACTTTTGAAGCTTTGAAGAGAAATAAGAAAACCTCATTCACTGAGTTAAAGGCCCAAAGACGTAGGCGATATTGCTGAACTCTGTTATCAAATTTTGCTATTATGGTTTGCTGATTCTTGTGCTTATTTCTAGATCTATATATTTTATATGGCTGCCATGTTACATCATTAATTCTTCCTCTTTCATTAATTTCCTTTAATTGTTAATGAACTCATCTTTAAAAAAAAACTCAACCATAGTGTTTACAATATCTTTTCGGATCAATATTTGAAGAACGAAATGAATATAGATTATTATGAAAATATTCTTAACACAGAATAAAAGATATGCTGTAAAACTGGTTTCTATTCAATAAGGAAATAAGCTGAAACTGTAAAATGCAGCGGAAACAAGCTTGTTAGAATTGTGGTGGCTTATCTCTAAGAAGAGATGTGACGTCTGCGCTCATTCGCAAGAAATATGATTACAATGAGGCTCTGAAGACCTTTTTAAAATAAACAGGAATGTCAAAAACCATAGACATCCAAAAAACCTAACCCTAGGAGATGAAGGACCAAAAGTCATGTGGGCCCCGTTTGGGTAAGTTAGTACATCAACTTCCCTGTTTCGTAACTTTTGCACACGATCTCCATTTTAGGTGCACGATAGCCCGTTGGAAAGGTATACTTGAGGACTATACATTTTTTTGCTATCTATCTAAAATAATAATTCTAATTGTGGCGAGCCCTAAAAAATATTGTTTAGGGACTCAAAACGACCCCGCAAGTGAGGGACTTGAAAACTATGGAAAAACTTCCAGAATGAGCCAGTTGGAATAGGTGGGAAGCCACCAACATCCATATGGATCAATCATCCCCACTTAGAAAGAAACGGTATATATTGCATTGAGTTCCCCCATCACATGAAGAAATTTATATTGAATTTGGCCCCAGGTGAGCCACTTGCCTTGGTGCAAGAGTTGCCCTGGTTTGACAACTCAATAATCTGGATCCTTTGCTGGCGAGTGCCCTTGATCTGTTTGTCCACAATATGATCACTAGATGCCTGTTGTATGCAGTCGAGGTTGAGCTCTGTTGGTGCCAGCTATTCTGGTATCTCAGAGGTGTCCAATAATGGTGGGAAATACGGTAGTGCAACATCTATGGGACCCAATGGTTGGAATCCCAACCCCTGTTGTGGTGGGAAATCCCCCTATGGATTAGCATTTAGGGTTATATTATGCATGCAGATAAGACCGAAAGAATCCTACTTTCTATCGTCGTCCCAGACCTAATCCCCATTTCTTTTAAGCAAATACATGGTTAAATGAACATACCTTGTTCTGGACATTCGATGTCAATCCTTCTTCATGCTTGATCGCTTGTTAGCAGCTATCCTCCCAAGACCGACCTGCGTACAAAACAAGCAAAAAAATCTACATGCATTTGTTCTACAGATTAATGGGTTAGAGATTCAAACATATATTTACTAAACTATGAAGAACTCATATAGTGGGACGGGAAAAACATTTCTTTATTATAAACTTTAATGAATCAACTTACAATGTCGAGACCGGCCACCGCTCCGTGAACCTGATCCTAGGCTCCTCTTCAAATGTCCGCCAACTTCTTTGCTCTGTATGCACAAGGATGGATAAAGGGTTGGGACAATGGGAGAGTTTCTTTACTATTATTCTCCTCCCTCCAAATGGGACCCCTAACCCTTCTTTTATAGGCTAGAAGAAGCTAGGTATTTGGACGAACCCTCGGCCATGCATGGCCGGGAGTTTCAGTTAACTCACCCAAAGCTGCGTGTTCCATCGACAACTTTCCTTTTTTCGTGCTTTTGTAGGTACACACAGGCTGTTTTAGGTCAGCTAGCATGTACACGCGTCCAGTAATGGAGTAGGGCATGTGGGCCCTTATAAAAGAGGTTTTTTAAAGAGTTGTTCAACAATGTTTTGGCAAAGAAGGAATCTGAGATGGCCTGATGCCAGGTAATCTTGTATGGTGCAAATTAGGGTTATAATAGATGCCCCCTAATTTGTGAGGTCAGAAGAGCATCTGATGGTCGAAATACATTACCAATCTTTACTGATGTGATGAACAGGTGAGCCCAAGGACTAGGAACCGGAAGGCGCCATCTGCAAAATAACAAATGTCTCACCGAGGCGAGCATACCCATGCTCGGGATAAAATAGGAACATGGCTACCAATCAAATACACTATAGATCCATGTCTTATAACTCTATAAAGAGTAGTCGCGAACAATACACAACGGAGCTACATCTCGAAATCAAAAAAGATATACATATAAAGTACCCATCTTCTAGAAGCTGAGATAGCCTGATGGCTGGAGATGAGGTCTTCAGAGCTTGAGAAACAACTTCAAAATCTTCAAAACTCAAGGTAGGAGTGTAATATGAGTGTATGACTACACTACCTAGAGGTCTTCGATGGTTCATCGGTCATGGAATAGATAATCTTAATGATCAGACTGATGGCTTCATTGATTTCGAACAAGGACTTGATTGGACATTCAGGATGGCTGAGTATGAGGGCAAGAGACAAACTGCAGAGGGGCCGATTCAGGCTTGGTGACAAACTTCCCTTAGACAACAACATGAAAAATGATGAGACTCAAGCAACATGGCATTAACATAAGTTTACGAGGTAGGAGGCAATGCAAACTCTCCATATGTTTGGAAGAATAACCAAACGGAGGAGGACACAACTCTATGTAGCGAGAAAATATTCCTAAGGTCATATTAAATCCCAGGGTTTGATGAACAAACGGACAGATGTGCTTTATCCAAGGGCGACTCATTATGCTGCCCATAAAGAAAATACTTTTCCCTTCCTCTTTTTGGGGTATATTTGATTTTTTTGTCTTTTTCAATAAGTTTGGAAAAAGAAATAAAAGAATGTTACGTTACAAAGGAGAATCGAGTGTCGCAAACATACTAGTTCCAAGCGCACGGAACACAGGGATGTTCAGGGCAAAGAGACATATGCAAGAAAAGGACACTCGAGAAAAACCCTCCAGGGGCCAAAGGTGTCAAGACACAGAGGCAAAATGCTATAGGGCTTGCGTATGAGGCATGCTTCAGATGGTTCAGTTGAGAGCAACATGGAGCCAACATTAGGCCAAAGACGCAGTTATGCAAATACGATTAATAAAACACACAATGGTAACATCCTTCGATGTAAGTTTAACGATCCCAGAGAAGGTAAGCTCGGTAGTTTTTCATATTTAGAGAGTCTGAAAAAACGTAAAAGGAGACTCCATTGGGGTACCTTTTTCGAAGGTAGTCTAGTTGGTTTGAAAAAGGGGTAAACTAGCACCGACAAGACGTCTATTCAAAACCATTTTAACGAGTGTAATAAGGACAAGATCACTCGACCATTTTTTCATTTTTAAGGAGTCTGAAAAAAGCTTAACTATGGACTCCATCAGGAATGTTCTTCTAGACCAGCTTAACGAGTGTGAAAGAATAAGGTCACTCGACGATCTTTTCAATTTTAGGGAGTCTGAAAAGAGCTTAACTATGGACTCTGAGGGGGTCCCTTTTTCCCCGGTTATCACCAACAACCCAAACTTCCTTTCCTGGCAACCTTGCATTTGCCAGACTTGACACGGTTGTTGAATGACCCTATCTGTCACGATCCATGTTGGCCTCCTATGCCGACGAAGTTGCCTTCGGACATCCCAAAGTTTGAGGCCAAGCCTAACGAAGATCTAGGAGATCATGTGACTACCTTCCATCTTTGGTGCTCATCTAACTCGTTGAAAGATGACTCTGTATAGTTGCGATTGTTTCAATGTACTCTCATGGGGAGTGCCACGAAATGGTACATTGAGCTCGATCGCTCAAGATACTCTTCCCATCGATGAACTGGCAATGGCTTTCCTAAACCATTTCCAGTTACTTGTAAGATATGATGCTGACACCAAATTGCTGGCCAATTTCTCACAAACAAAAGCAGATCATATCTCTGATCACATCTGAGAATGGAGATGCCGAAAGAGTTTAATTAAGGTACTAGTCCCACCAACATTCCTGCTTGAGTGGTTCCTTAAGTCTTTGGTCCCACATTTATCCAAAGATGTTGCGACGTCGGGAGTATTTTCTGAAGAAGACGCCATCATGAGAGCTCAACAAGTTGAGCTATTCTATTCTCAGTCAGGTTTATTATACGAGATCTTTCCAGATGTGCCATGCTCAATACTTGATAAAACCAGACAGAGAGCTGGAACACATGCCAATGGTATTGTTGGTTCAGCACAAACAAAGCCTGCTGAGCAATTGACGAAGCAGTTGTAGCAGTTGTCTATACAACACACAACGACCAGCCAAACTACAGCTTTGGTTGCTCCCCCTACCAAAACGTCGGATGTACACACAGTGCAATCGGCTAATCCAAAGGCCACCCAGCAGCCCGAAGGAAAGAAAAAACAACAAAAGAAGGGTAAGGGGGATAAAAAACCTACCGATAATGCTGGCGGGGACAACACTGAGAAATGAAAGGCGAGGTATCCATGCAACTTATGCGCGGAAGACCACCCGACCCATCTATGTCCTCGGCTTGTAGAAGCCCAAAAGTTTGTGACACAACAACAACCTACTGTGTTAACCAATCCATTTCAACATGGGCAAAATCTAACCCAAGCCTCTGTAAGCACAGAAGGGGGCATCCAAGGACCCTCTCCGTCCTCGAACAACCCTGCATCCGCGAATGTATATATGGTGAAGGGTGATGCTTTTATATCGACTAGAGCGCATGACTATAGTAAACCAAACACTTCTAAGAAGGGAAAAGAAGCCGAACTCCCCTCTCTTCCTCTACAGATTGAGAAGACATTGGAAGAAACAATGACATGCATCCCAAAAGGTGCGTTCAAAAAAGATTCTCACAACCCAAACGCAAGGGCTACCCAGAACTATTCTATGGTGGAAGATTTATCACAAACCCCTTGTGGGATGTCCACTTTGGAGGTCCTCCAAAGCTACCCTTCCCAGAGGAAAGCTTTGTTAACCGCTTTAGGATCTACCGAGACTTGTAATCCGGGTAGAATCATGCTAGATACAACCGACTTAAAACCTCATTTGCCTTACCACGTAGCATTTAAGATAGTAGTGGCTTATCCCACGAAAACTTTTACTCAGAATATATTCCACACAGTGGTTGATGAGGGCGCCTCAACATTGCATTATGTCGTTGGCATGTTGGAAGGCCATTGGCTAGCCTGTTTTGTCTCCGTCACCTACTCTCCTCATTGCTTTTGATGGTCATTTTTTTTGACCACATGGTATCATTCCCTCTTTCCCCGTGCAGTTAGGAGGGAAGACCGTGTGTGTCGAGGTAGAATTAGTCGACGCACCCCTTGACTATAACCTCTTGTTAGGGAGGAGTTGGACTTATGCCATGCAAGCTGTGGTTGCTACAGTTTTCCAGGTCTTGTTGTTCCCACACGAGGGCCGGATTGTGACCATCGATCAATTATCTTTCTCCATACCTGACCCTTCATTGGGGGCATCCATGGTCCCGATGATTGATAATCCTCAACTAGGTGTGGTCAACGTAGGGGTTGGGTTGTGCCCATATTTGATGGGTACCTTCGATTACTCGCCCCTCAAGGCGATATCAAGTTTATATCCAGTCACCATAAGGTTGAGATTTTTCAAGTTTCATTGTTCCGCAGGAATTACTTCAACGATCCGTGGATACTTCCTTCTCCATCGACCACGATGGATGGGACAGGGCACCCAAGCATGTCCATGCCCTTGTCCACAGTTGAAGTAGTGTACTCTTTTGTCTAGCAAACTTAAGATAATACAGATCCAACTCCTACACAAGAGTTTGATCCACTTCTAGAGCCTATTTGGGCTTAGGGTTCTCTCGCTGACATCGATTCATTAGACTTAGTCTTGCCCTCTGATGAAGCTGTAATTGAAGCAATGACTAGTCCAGACAAACCCTGGGAAGATCTTCATCACAGATCATACTTCCTCCCAGAGTTAAGCAGAATCAAATCTGGAGAATTCACCCTGACTATGAAGGGAGATAGGTCTTATCCTATTAATCCCTTAGCTACACACGAGGTTTATGCTGAGGGTAATATGGAAACTATCACTGAAACCTTACCGATCAATATCTCCCGAAACCCTGGCGTCATGGAGAATGTTTTCGTTGGAGTCGACTGCTCCCCTGGAGAGATTCAAATCTACACAGATCTTTTTAAAGAATTCCATGACATTTTTGCCTGGTCTTACGAGGAAATGCTAGGCATCGATCCAAAAATAGTTGAACATGAAATCACAACTTATCCAGATGCCAAGCCTGTCCGATAGAAGCTTCATCCAGTTAACCCTAAGAAAGCAGCAACCATTAAGGTTGAGGTTGAGAAACTGCTAAAAGCCAGTTTTATCTATCCTATCCATTTGACCCAATGGGTGTCAAACCCCATGCCGATCAATAAAAAATAAGGCACGATTCGTGTATGTACAAAATTTCGTGATTTGAATAAGGCCTGTCCAAAAGATAATTTTCCCACACCATTCATCGACCAGATCATTTATGAATGTGCCGGTTGCGAGGCCTTCTCTTTCATGGACGGTTTTTCTGGATATAATCAAATACAAATCAAACCCGAAGACCAGCACAAAATGACATTTATTTGTCCTTGGGGTACATTTGCGTATCGTAAGATGCCTTTTGGTCTCAAAAATGCTGGAGCGACCTTTCAGCGGGCCATGTCTTTTGCTTTCCATGACCTCAAGCATATAGTCGAGGCCTATTTAGATGATTTAGCATCTCGATCTCACAAGAGAACGGATCATCCCACACACCTCTGACTTATCTTTGAGCATTGTCGCTACTTCCGGATTTGCTTGAATCCAAACAAGTGCAGCTTTTGTGTAACATCAAGACGTTTTTTAGGTTTCATAGTGTCAACAACAGGGATCATGGTTGATCCTCTCAAGGTTGAGGCAATAATTCAGTTGCCCCCCCCACGCACAATCCTTCAACTTCAAAGTCTACAGGGCAAGGTGAATTTTTTAAGATGCTTCATCGCTAACTATGTCGAGATAACCAAGGGATTTATGGGATTACTTAAGAAAGACGTTCCTTTTCATTGGGACGATGCTGCTCAACGCTCTTTTACCACATTAAAACATGCACTCACAACTGCCCCTCTGCTCTGGCCACCTAACTATAACAAGGATTTTTTATTATATCTGGCTGCAGCAGAGTCAACCATTGGCATGGTCTTAGTTCAGGAAGATGAMTTGTTCTCAGAATATGTCATCTATTACCTGAGCYRAGGCCTCRTAGGACCGRAACTCAATTRTTCTCATATCGAAAAACTTGCGTTGRYAGCARTCCATGCTGTTCAACRRTTCCGTCATTATGTTMTGTTTCGCAAGACCACCRTCATTGYTGTCRTGAATCCATTTCAGTAYATGTTGACACGAYGGGTAATAGGCRKAAAKATYAGTAGATGGATAGTCRTCCTCCAGGRKTTTWACTTAGATTTYGTTTYARCGAAATCCAAAAAGTCAYYGGTCTTCGCAGAACTYATTTCRRAACTTTCRGTTRAGTCAGGTRATCTTGTGCCCRAAGAGTCRCCTATCAGAGGAGATATGTTTTTTATCACCTCTTCGGATCCCTGGTATGGAGATATACTTATCTATCTCTAGACTTTGAAGTGCCCCACCTCTGCTTCTTGTGATGAGCGTCGATGCATATGCCATCAGGCTAAGAATTATCTCATACTCGATGATACATTGTATTGGAGAGGTGTAGACTGCATCCTGCACCGATGTCTCACTCACGAAGAAGCAGTTATCGTGCTTAACGATTACCATACCAGAGCCTGTGGCGGTCATTTGTCTGGTTGGCAACAACCCAAAAGATTCTACGAGCAGGTTAATTCTGGCCGACACTTATAAAAGATTGTATCGAATCGGTCAAGAAGTGCCACCCATGCCAAATCTTCTCTTAGAAGATGAGGGCACATCCCGCTCCCATGTTTCCTGTCATCACAGTTGGTGCGTTCACCAAGTGGGGGATTGATTACACTACATGCGACCTTGTCCTGGTCTATGACCAAGATAAGGACCCCCCGGGGGCAGGAAAATTCAAACCCATGTGGTTCGAATCTTTCATCATAAAAAAGGTTTTAAAAAAGGGCACTTATCGTCTGGTTGAATTTGAAGGGAATGCTTTGGCGGAGCCTAGAAATGGGCTCTACCTCAAGAAGTATTACTCATAGGCAGGTCACCGTGGGTAACTTTTTGTAACATATGTATAGTCTTTGTACTATTACTTTCTAGTTTCTTTTAGTGTTATGGACGTGTCATTGATGTTATCTTTCGTCACTATGGCAGATGTCAAGTGATTCCAAGGTGTTCATTTGGTATGTATACGGTGCTAGCTGGCACACTCGAAGGCTTTCCTCTGCAGCTTGGGTAATATTTACACCTCAAGGCCAGTTATTATCGTCCGGAGGTATATGCTTAGGTGACACCACAAACAATGTCGCCGAGTATAGTGCAGTTATTGAGTTTCTTCGTGACCCTTTGTCATTTGGTATCTCTCATCTCTGGGTTTATCTTGACGCTCAACTGGTTGTGTCTCAGTTAAATAGAGTATACTGAGTTCATGATCCGACTTTACACTGATGATTTCTTAGGGTACGTCTCTTAGAACAAAACTTTGATTATATTACATATTTTCATGTTCCTAGGAGATTAAACCAAGTTATAGATACTCTAGCTAATCAAATTTTAGATTGGCATCTTGCACACATATGAAAGAACATTCACATAAACATGTAAATACATTTTTTGCACACATGATCCGTAAGACACAAAAGACATAAAAATCCATATATAATATCATAGAGTAACCAGAGTACATAGATGGACGCAAGCACCTCAAAAATATGACCAATAATGAGTCACATGGCTTATGCCCTCAAAAAATATATACAAGTAGTGCTCATGGCACGTGAAATGTCTAACTAAGGTCAAGGCCTGTGGGCCCTGTTATACTGATCCACAGCGTTGGCTAAATGCCGAAACAACTGGACCCACATCCGTGGTGCCCCCACTACATGAGGCTGCATAGATGGTGGCAGGTCCTCAATCTCTGCCATAGATACCGTGCAAGTGGGGGCAGTAAAGTTCCATTCGACTCATCTCAATACCCTCTCAACCTCCCCAACTGAAAGATCTCCTGCTACTGCTGGTCCCCCTGCGGTGGCAGGTGCGGCCCCTGGCTAAGGATGACGCATGTTCCTCGCATAGTCAGTGGGTCGCACTGGTCCCACATCTGCACATAAAGAAAAAATAAAAAACAATGATGGAGACTTAACCATCTCTCCTCGCCCCTCACCAAGAGGTACTGGTATCTCAGGATCCCTAAAAAAATCAATCCCTGCATAAGGGTAATCCTCGATAACTGGGATCTGCCGTGATAGCCAGGCAAAGAAATCATCATCGAAGGACTCATTAGTCCTTCCACCACCCTGTCGTGGCAATAATACTGCCCATCTACACATAGCAGGAAGAGAGGCCTGATGTCCTCGTACCACTACTCGAGGACTAAAACTTGGATCTCTCTCAAAGAAGAACGAGCACTGAACGGTCCCGAACCCAAAGTTCCTCTGTGTCCGCAAACGACAATTTTTCAACTGCCTCTTCATACAATCAAGCAATGTGGTACTCCAATCAAATATTTGTGCATTTAATCACTGGACTGCACAGTTCATCTGTGCACGGGATGCTTGATGTAGAGCCGCAGAACCAGTGATTCACCCAATAAGCAACACTATCGCCTGTAGTGATAAGTCAGTAATCTTGCTTATGGGCACCTGTGAGCTCGAGCGGTCTGTATCAGCCTCACAGTAAAGACCTATCAATTTCGCTATGTTATGCGGACCTAAAGGAAAAGTTCGGAAGTTGACTGGTTCCCCTCTCTAGGAGAGGCCAGTCAAAAAATAAATGTCCTCGGTCGTGGGCACCAGTGACTGCCCCTCTAACATGAATGCCTCTGCATCCAAATGCCAGTAGTAAGCCAAGACATTCAGTAGCCTAGGTTGTGCCCGCATAAAAGGACATAAGAAGAACTTGAGTAACCCACATTGCATCAAGGCAACCATAGCATTGGGGTCTTCCCCGACCAACTCACTAACCTCTTCATGCTCTCTTTCTCTCCAATGGACATACATCCTGCAAAACACTAAGGTTCAGGAGGGTTAACCTTTGTTTTTTAAGCTTTTTTCATTCAAAAAGGGGGTCCATATGGGCTGTAATACTGACAGTCACGTGTACATGCATGCAGGGTTTACTCAGCCCGAATGTACACACAGTCTGTTCTGAGACAGCCCGCGTGGACCCAGGGTTGACCTTTTAAAGGTCGATGCCCCCCCCCAAAATGAAACCTAAAGCAAAAAGAAAGAATTAAAATGCAAGATAGGAGACTTTGTACTTACTTGGTCCAGAAAGAAGTTCGTTTCATCCACTATAGCTCCCGGAATCACCACTTTTATCAAAGGGGGTCTTTTGGCTCCAGAGTCAATTTCCAAATCAACAATGGTAATAATGAGCTGCCAACTTCTATTTATAGACTTTTTGGCCTCTTTTTGTCATTTTTTTGGCCTCCCTTATCATTTTCTTTAAACCAAAAACCATTTAGAGTGATTCAGGAGTTGCATGGGAGGGATATGATCGGGTATCGGGACAGTTTTTTGGAGTTTTGGGTAATTTTCAATGGCCTGTGATATATATATATATATATATATATTTTTTTTTTCTGAGGATCAACTTGAGCATGTAGGTTAGGTTTCTACCCCGACTTTTGTATCTCGTTGTCTTTTTCCTTTGCCATAGGATCGATCCCATCAGGTTGTGACACATAACCATCATAGCTGCTTTAGAAGTGTCGTGACTTGGTGGTAGAGCTTACCGGAACATGGATGCCCTAGGTAGATCCTAGTTGCATTATGGTATCCATGCTGTCTCTAATCACTGTATGCTCGGGAGTCCTAGTTGTTTTTTCCTAATTACGAGTTTGAGCCTCATTTGCATGATTCCTTTTCACTCTTGAACTCACCCTCGGGACTCCCAAAATATATAACGGGTCTTCTTTTAAGCCCTTTTCAGACCCTCTAAACATGAAAATATTGCCGAGCCATCTTGTGGCCTTTCACGCTCATTAAAGTGAAATTTGAAGTCACATCTGTCCGGCGGTAGTTTACCCCTTTTTCGGTTCGAACGGTCAATTGTACGAAAAAATGTATACTCTATGGAACTTCAGTTCTCTAGAAGAGTACCCTCAAGTATAATTTTACCTCTTTTTTGGGTCTGGGGGACTAAACTTATGAAAAAGGAACCCCCTCGGAGTGCCGACGGCCCGACGGATGGCGGGTGTGTGCCACTGAGCGAAGGGGACGAAGGAGGTATATGACCTCCTCCATAAGGGAAAGCGTTAAAGGGAGTGGAAGTGCCCCCCATGTGGCCTTGGAGAGAAGCATTAGAGCTCCCTGCCCTCAGACCTGAAGTCTATGAAGTGGAATAGGAAAGTACAGGACTTGTACCTGAACTAGGCATCCCGTATGAGAACAGAGGGCCTGTCACACTTGGTGTGAAAGGGGTTGTGGCCGCTGTCAGAGACGGGATAAGACCACTGTGTGATGTAGAGGTGATCGAGACCATGGTGGCTCGGACTGGTGACAGTTGGTTAGGAGGTGGAAACTCTCCTGTGGTGACAACCGTAGTGGGAATTAAAGAATTCCCAAAAGGAGTAACAACATTTGTTTCCATTGCTGCGTGCGACACCGCCTGGCACTCGTAAGGATGAATCGGTATGATGGTGGGTGCCAAAATATTAGTGGTGGAGGTTTCAACTAGGCCAAAAGCTATCGCTCCAAGGTCTAAAATGGTTGATTCCTCTGGATGTTGGTCGGGCACAATTTCTTGTGAACCGGTCACTTCAAAAGACCCTTGTTGGTCTAGCTTTCGCCTTAGTGGTGGCGGGGGTGGCTCCAGTGTAACCGACGACAGGCCAAGCAACCTTCATGACCGACGGAGCTCGTGATCCTCCACTGTGTGAGAAGATCAAAGACACTCTAGGGTGTTCTAGTCATTCAAAAACAAGACACACTAAAAAAGTCCCTATAAGATAAGACAGGAAAACACTAAATTAATTGGAAGAACAGTTACAACAACCAACACTAGAGAAACTTACCAGTGCAAGTGCAACTCGAACATGGAATCACCCTCCGTGTATACTCTACAAAGCGTGGCCCAATGTTTGTCTTAGGTACCGCGGTATACCCCCGTAGTCACCTGTGTATGTCCCTAAAAAAGATAGGCAACTAGGTTGCCAGCACGCGAACAGTCACCAAGCGGGTACAATCGAAAGTCGGGTAGACCAAAATGAGCAGGGTATCGAGCTCGAAACCTGTCAAGGGTATCGAGAGCAAGTGGTCTGGAAGACAACTGAGGACCTCGAATGGATTTGAGACCCACGAAGCTCCGTGGAAAATGCAATCGACGGAATCCTAAGACAAGCCCTCTATATGTGTTCTCCATTACGATTGGTCCAACTTTGGAGCAGTTATCTCCGCTACCTTTCCGCACGCGATCTCATGTTTATCCCCTGTGTTAGAGGGGGGTCCCAGATCACTTTCACGATACTGGACTTGGACACTCCCTAACTCAGACTCCAATTTTGATTTTAATGGCCTTGAAGAGTTTCCTCTCCAACCTAATCCAAGGCCCTAATCCTGAACTAGTTGGTTAACCCTACAAATATAAAAGTCTAATGAATTTTAGATTTAGCGTCAATTTTATGGCTTGTCTTATGTCAAAGGGTATGAAATTGAAACTAGTGATGTTTGAAAGACAAAAGTAAAAATGAACAGAAAGCTGGAAACAAAAACCTTCACTGAACGCAAATTTTCAACAACTTTTCAAATTTTAAATTTTTTTCTAAGATCTTTTGAACAACAAACTCAAAGCAGGATTTCACTCGACTACGAGCTACTTACGATCTAAGAAAACTGTCAAGAACTTATGAAAGCAAAGACTTTTCCTTGGTTACTAATGCAAAACAACTCTTTTCAACCAAACAAAGAAATGAAAGTTTTTTTTATTTATTTGAATGCTCACAAAGCGAAAAGGAAAAATATCAACAAGTCAAAAACCAAGAAAAATTTTTGGCCTAATCGCAGATCGCAAAGAACCACTTCAAGAAATCACACACTAGCAACTTAAAAAAGGACTCTCACACTTGTCTAAAATCCCTAAAGAAAATTTTGATGAAAACTTTTAAATGAAAAAAGAAAGCTATGGTTGAGATCAAACCTAAGCTACTGACTGCTAGGACAGAGATTCAAAAAACCTGAGAGGTATAACTCTTGTCAAGGGAAAGGATGACTGCCTCACCCTCAACAAAAACTATCCTTCACAAGCACACTACTAACAATTCAACAACAAGCATGTGCATGCGAGCTGTGTAGAGCCAGAGGGCGTGTACACATGTGCTAGCCTTATATAGGCTTCATGTATCTCTAAAAGTTTGAAACAAATAAAAATAGACAATCCAAACCAGGAAGAGACCACTGATACTGAGAACCATGATCTCTTGAAGGCTTAGACACTTTCTTTAATAGAAAAAAGAAAACAATGTAAGGAAAAATTCGTAGAACAAACCTATCTGAGGTGAACCCTAAGCTATAGACTGCAAACAACAAAGACTAGAAAGAGTTCCAGAAAACCCCTGAGAATGACTAATTCTGACGGGGAAGAGGATGACTGCCTCAAAAATTTTCTGGAATCATACACGCTACTGTTACTTCTTCATCTAGCATTTACGCACGGGCTGTAAGAAAGTAGGGCACGGGTACACGCGTGCAGACCTTATGCAGGCCGCGTGTACCTCTGTGGGTCTCGAAAAAAATACAGTCAAACAAAGAAACAGAGATAGCTGGTATGGAAGACCAGAATCTCTGTTAGCTCAGACTTTGTAGAAACTTCAAAAAATAGGAATGAAAACCAGTCTTTTAAAAATACCCAAAAATATTTACAGGAACCCTAGAGACTTCCCCAGTATGGTCACCAATTCTGTTGTGGTGAGAAATCCCCCTACGGACTAGCATTTAGGGTTATATTATGCATGCAGATAAGACCAAAATAATCCTACTTTCTACTGTCATCCCAGACCTAATCCCCATCTCTTTTAAGCAAATACATGGTTAAACAAACATACTTTGTTCTGGATGTTTCATGTCGATCCTTCTTCATGCTTGATCACTTGTTAGCAACTATCCTCCCAAGACTGACCTGCATGCAAAACAAGCAACAAACTCTACATGCATTTGTTCTATAGATTAATGGGTTAGAGATTCAAACATATATTCACTAAACTATGAAGAACTCATATAGTGGGATGGGAAAAGAATTTCTTTATTATTAACTTTAATGAATCAACTTACAATGTCGAGACCGACCACTGCTCCGTGAACCTGATCCTGGGCTCCTCTTCAAATGTCTTCCAAATTATTTGCTCTGTATCTCTCTTTGAACAAGGATGGATAAAGGGTTGGGACAATGGGAATGTGCAATTGGGTAGAGTTTCTTTACTATTATTCTCCTCCCTCCAAATGGGACCCCTAGCCCTTCTTTTATAGGCTAGAAGAAGCTAGGTATTTGGATGAACCCTCGGCCATGCATGACCGGGAGTTTCAGTTAACTCACCCAAACCTATGTGTTCCATCGAAAACTTTCCTTTTTTCATGCTTTTGTAGGTACACGTGGGTTGTTTTAGGTCAGCTAGTGTGTACACGTGTGCAGTAATGGAGTAGGGCGTGTGGGCCCTTATAAAAGAGGTTTTTTAAGGAGTTGTTCAACAGTGTTTTGGAAAAGAAGGAATCTGAGATGGCCTGATGCCAGGTAAGCTTGTATGGTGCAAATTAGGGTTATAACAACCCCACATGAAAGGGGTTATGGCCGGTTGAGCTATGCATGGCTTAATTGTAGCTATATTGAACATAGGGGAGAATCTCATCCCATGTGCGAGGGTGATTGTAATTATACATGCGTAGGATATGCACGATCATTCGATTTACGACCTCTGTTTGGCCATCTGTCTCGAGGTGGAAGGCCGTGGATTTGGTGAGCTTGGTGTTCAACAATGACTAGAGGCTTGACCAGAATGTGATGAGAAATCGACTGTATCGATCTGAGACAATCGTTTGTGGGATTCCAAAATGTACCCAGACTCATTCAAAGAAGATCTTAGTAGTGGTCTCTACTGTGATTCTCTTCTTGCAGGCGACCATAATTGACATCTTATAAAAGTGATCCACAACCACAAAAACACATTCATTGCCCCATTTGGTGGACGACAGGCCCGACATGTAGTCCATTGAGGTGGATTCCCATGGCCTGTTAGGAGTAGGTAGAGGGGTGTACAGGCCCTGTTCCTTAATGGTCGGTTTGGAAATTGTGCAGGCAGTGCAAGACCTAATATATTTGTTGACCTCCTACCGAAGTTTCAACTAGTAGAAATGTTTCTGTAGCATTGCCATTGTATTTTCGATGCCAAAGTGTCCCGCCACCCGGCTGTAGTGGGATTCCCAGATCAACTTCACTTGCTCGCTTGATGGAATGCAGATATGGCCCAGAAGTCACAACAACCCATCCTAAATATGGAAATTATCTACAACTATGTTTGCACCCAACATTTGGTAGGTGGTGGTGAAGTCCGAGTCTGTCTCATAGAGTTGGGGCCATACAAAGGTCTCATGGCCGCAAGAGTCTAGCACCGTGGTGAGTGTCGTGACTGGTGGTCTGCTGAGGCAATCATCGATGTGGTTGGTGCTTCCCATTTTATACTTGATGTTGAGGTAGAAATATTGCAAGTACGTGGACCACTTCTGATGGTGGTCATTCTGCAATTTACCTTGTGTCTGCATGAACTGCAATGGCTTATGATTAGTGTGGATGATTGTCTCGTTCTCAAGAATGTAATGTATCCACTAGCGACAGGCTTGCATAATGGAGTACATTTATTTGTCATAAGTAGGGTACTTACGGACATCATCTGATAGTGTCTCACTATGATAGGCCGTGGGTTGGCCGTGCTGAGTGAGAACAATGCCCAAAACATAGTCTTAAGCATCTATCTCGATCTCAAAGGGCTGTTGCAGGTCCGGTAGTGAAAGTATTGGGGCTGAGCACAAGAATTTCTTCAAATCATCAAATGCTTGTTGTTGGGAGCGGCCCCACACAAATTTTTCCTTACCACCACCCCTGGTTACTTGGTTGAGGGCCCATGCAATATGGGAGAATCCCAACATGAAATTGCGGTAGAGATTGGCAAGGCCCAAGAAGCTCTGAAGCTCAGTGAGTGTGGTTGGGGCTGGCCAGTCACGAATGACTTGGATTTTGGATGGATCCACATGTACGCCATGTTGATCAATGATGTATCCCAGGTAATGAACCATGTCCATGCCGAAGGATCATTTTTCCAAGTTGGCATAGAGCTAGAGCTACCGCAGGGTGTGTAGAACCTGTTGAATATGATGCAAGTGTTCTGCCCAAGTCTTGCTATAAATGAGGATGTCATCCAGATACACCACTACAAAAGTATTGGTGAATGGTTGCAGGATATCTTCCAACATCCTCATGAAAGTGGTTGGAGCATTTGTTAAACCAAAGGGCATGACCAACCATTCAAAAAGACCTTCCTTTGACTTGAAGGTGGTATTCCATACATCTGTCTATTCTATCAGGACCCAGTGGTAGCCAGACTTTAGATCAATCTTACTGAAGTATTTTCCCCTTGTGAGCTGATCAAGGAGGTCACCGATTCAAAGAATCAGGTACCGGTTTCTGATTGTGATTTTATTCAGCGCCAGGTAATCAATGCAGAGTCACCATGTTCCATATTTCTTTTGTACCAGCATGATTGGGCTCCTGTAAGGTGATGATATGGGATGGATGTGCCCCTTGTGGATCAGTTCTTGGATCTATTACTTGATCTCCTCATTCTCTAACAAAGAGCGGCGGTAGACTTGCCCATTGGGCAGCAGTGCATCGGGGGTCAGATCAATGGGGTGCTTGATCTGACAGTGCAGAGGTAGCCCAGTAGGTGAGGAGAATATATCTGAGTATTCTTCCATGACCTTACCCACTTGCTTCTGCTGTGTGGAGAGGTCAACCTCGGAGACCCTAGATGTGGTTGCGATCTTTCGCTCCTTCTTATCGTGAATCACGAATAAGACAAACTTCCCTGTCTGAGAGATGACCTTTCTGCATTGCTTGGGAGAGATCAAGGAAATAGCGCTGGGTGGGACTGCCTCGGGTATCCTGTAGAATTTCTTGTTCAAAGTAATAATAACACTATGAGGCCTAGACTTATATATATCATGACATTTCCATATATATGGTTGGCCCAAAAGAACATTAAAAACTTCGAGAGGGGCAACACCACACAATACCTCGCATTTGAAGGGCTTGATGCCGTATGACATGCGACATTGTTGGCTGACGTGAATGCCACTTCCTTGGTGGAGCCATCTGATGGTAGAGGGATATGGGTACATCATTGTCAGTAGGGCAAGTTGCTTGACAACCTCTGTTGATATGAGGTTCTTCTGGCTACTTTATCAACGATGAAGTGAAACATGGTACCCTTCACCCACATCTGTGAATGAAAAAGGTGCTCGGCTTCCTTTGGCTCATATGGTTAACCGAGCTAGAGCTTGGTGGTAGAAACGATAGCACTGGGTTTTTCATCTATGATCCATCTCCCCCTTTCTAGTTCTGACTCAGAGTTGAAACCCACATCTAATTCATAGGCTTTCACCTCAGCCACCAACGACTGCTTCGAGCGACAATCAACAATGTTATTCCAGGGGCTCTTATGGAAGTCACACCACTTCTTGATATCTTTCTTTGTCTTCCCAGTGTCCTTCTTTTCTTTCATCTTGGATTGGTTGTCCTAAGGATGTCTGTCTTTTCTCTATCCTTTGTTTTGTGGGTTGGGGCCGCCCTTTTCTGGATTTTTCTATGAGGGGTTCCTATGACCAAATTTCTGCGTCTTTTGCTTGAGCTTCTGCTCGATTTTGATGACATATTAGTAGGTCACGCCCAAGGATGAGATGTCAAGAAAATCCATTTCGGCCTAGATGTATCTATGTAGTCTGCCACGATACTTGAGCACCATATGTCGCTCAGAATATTTGATACCCAACTAGGTGCACAAGGTATGGAAGATATTTGTGAACTCGGGCACCGCTTAGTCTCTTTCCTACAACAACGTGGTGCATTTTGTGTATAGGTCGTCATACCTTCCAACAGGGTAGTATTGTTCCTTAATAGCATCCCTTAAGGACTCCCATGTGACTGTGACTGCAAATAATGAGGGTTCCTCTATTTCCTTTTTCTCACATAAAGTTTTCCACTAATATTTGACATGGGGGACAACTTTGAGGAGCACAAAAGTAATATTTTCTCTATTTGAGAAGTTATCAACAAAGAAATACCCTTCTAGCAGATTCAACCATTGGTCTACTACATATACGTCTATCTGACCTTCAAATATAGGAATATCGAAGTTGATTTGTACTTTGAAGGGGGCAATGCCTCCATTTGAGGAAGATGCGTCGCCTGTTGGTAGCCATCGAAGGATTTGTGCAAAGATATCCATCATCTCGTTCCTTGGTTTCGTGAGGATTTCCTCGAGAAACATTTTGAATGGATCTTATGTCCTGTCATATTTCTTTTCTTCTACCATGAGAGGTCATTTGGGCGTTCGAGAGCTTTTTTCCTCAAGAGACACAAGCTAGAGACCCAATTCTTTCTACCCTAACCTCGTTGGGGACATGCATTAAGAATGACAAGGGGCAGACTGCTTTGATACCTCTGATCCAGAATATATTTGTAGAACGAAATGAATAGAGATTATTATGAAAATATTCTTAACACAGAATAAAAAATATACAATAAAATTGGTTTCTATTTAATAAGGAAATAAGCTGAAACTGTAGAATGCAACGGAAACAAGCTTGCTAGAATGGTGGGGGCTTATCTCTGAGAAGAGATGTGGCGACTGCGCTTATTCTCAAGAAGATGATTACAATGAGGCTCTGAAGGCCCTTTTACAATAAACAAGAATGTCAAAATCTCTAGACATCCAAAAAACCTAACCCTAGGAGATGAAGCGCCGAAATTCATGTGGGCCCCGTTTGGGTAAGTTAGTACATCAACTTCTCGGGGTCATACCTTTTGCATATGATCTCTGTTTTAGGTGCACGATAGCCTATTGGAAATGTCTATCCAAGACTACACATTTTGCTGCTATCAATCTATCAAAGGTCATTCTGACTGTGGCGAGCCCTAAAAAACATTGTTTAGGGCCTCAAAACGGCCCGCAAGTCAGGGACCCGAAAACTAAGTAAAAAATTGCTAAACTGGAAAAATGCTAGAATGAGCCAGTTGGAATAGGTGGGAGGCTACTGACATCCATTTGGATCAATTCTCCCCCTTTAGGAAGCAATGGTCTCCATTGCATTGAGTTCCCCCATCAGATGAGGAAATTTCTGCTGAATTTGGCCCCGGCTGAGCCACTTTCCTTGGCACAAGAGCTACCCTACTTTGACAACTTGATAAATATGGATCATTTGCTGGCGACTTCCCTTGATCTGTTTGTCCACAATCTGATCACTAGATTCCTATTGTATGCAGTTAGGGTTGAGCTATGTTGGTGTGAGCTATTCTCCTATCTCTGAGTTGTCCAATAATGGTGGGAAATATGGTCGAAGGATATCCACGTTGAACACTGGGTGAAATCCAAGGAAAGGAGGAATGTCGAGCTCGAAAGAATTATCACCCACAACCTTGGTGATGGTGTACAACCCATAACGGAGTGGGCAAAGCTTTTGATGGGGTCCCGCAAAGCGCTATTTCTGCAAGTGCAACCAAAATTTGTCATCCACCTGAAACTTATGTGGCACCCGATGTTGATCATGGCGCTACTTGAACTTCTCATTGAACTTTTGTAGGATATTTTGAACCTGTTGGTGGATGTGATGGATCAACTCAATGAACCTGGTGGCTTTGTCAAATTCAATTGGAGAACGAGATGAGTCGACCAAGGTGAATGCAAGGGGTAGTGCAACATCTATGGGACCCAATGACTGGAATCCCAACCCCACTTGAAAGGGGTTGTTGTTGGTTGAGCTATGCAGGGCTTGGTTGTAGCTATGATGAACATGAGGGAGACTCTTATCCCATGTGCAAGGGTGCTTGGAATTATACATGCACATGATATGGATGATCATTCATTTTAAGACCTTGGTTTGGACACCTGTCTGGGGGTGGAAGGCTATGTATTTGGTGAGTTTGGTGTCTAGCAGTGACCAGAGGCTTGACCAGAATGTGCTGAGAAATTGACTACCCCGATATGAGACAATGGCTTATGGGATTCCAAAATGTAACTAGACTCGTTCAAAGAAAATCTTGGCAGTGGCCGTTGCTGTGATGCTCTTCTTGCAGGCGACCATAATCACCATCTTAGAAAAGCGATGCACAACCACAAAAACATAGTCATTTCCCCACTTGGTGGATGGGAGGCCCGACATGTAGTCCATTGAGATGGATTCCCATGGCCTGTTAGGAGTAGGAAGAGGGGTGTACAAGCCCTGTTTCTTAGTGTCCAGTTTGGCAATCACATAGGCATTGCAGGACATGATATACTTCTTGACCTACTGTCGAAGTTTCGACCATTAGAAATGTTTCTGCAACATTTCCACTATATATTCGATGCCGAAGTGTCCTGCCACCCGATTGTAGTGGGATTCCCAGATCATCTTCGCTCACTTGCTTGATGGAACACAAATATGGCCCAGATGACACAACAACCCATCTAGAAGATGGAAATTAGCGACAATTACGTTTGAGCCCAACATTTGGTAGGTGGTGGCGAAGTCCGGGTCAGTTTCATAGATTTGGGGCCATCCAAAGGTCTCATGGTTGCAGGAGTCTAGCACTGTGGTGAGTGTCACGACTGACGGTCTACTGAGACAATCAACGATGTAGTTGGTGCTTCCTGTTTTATACTTGACGTTGAGGTGGAATTGCTGCAAGTACGTGGACCACTTGTGATGGCAGTCATTCTACAATTTGGCTTGTGTATGCATGAACTGCAGTGGCTTATGATTAGTGTGGATGACTATCTCCTTCCAATAATGTAATGTCTCTACTGGTGGCATGCTTTTACAATGGAGTACATTTCTTTGTCGTAACTAGGGTACTTATGGAAAACATCTGATAGTGTCTCACTATGATAGGCCATGAGGTGGTCGTGCTGAGTGAGAATGATGCCCACAACATAGTCTGAAGCATCTATCTCGATCTCAAAGGTTTGCATCAGGTCTGGTAGTGAAAGTACTGGTTCTGAGAACATGCGCTGCTTCAAATCATCGAACGCATGTTGTTGGGACCGACCCCACACAAATTTATCCTTACCACCACCCTATGTTACTTGGCTGAGTGCCCATGCAATATGGGAGAATCCTAACACGAACCTGCGGTAGAAATAGGTAAGGCCCACGAAGCTTCGAAGCTCAGTAAGTGTGGTTGGGGTTGGCCAGTCATGGATGACTTGGATTTTGGCTGAATCCACATGTATGCCATGCTAATCAACGATTTATCCCAAGTAATGAACCCTATCCATGCTGAAGGAGCATTTTTCCAAGTTGGCATAGAGATGGTGCTGTCGTAGGGTGTGCATAACCTACTGAATATGCAACAAGTGTTCTGCCAAAGTCTTGTTATAAATGAGGATGTCATCCAAATACACCATTACAAAAGTATTGGTGAATGGTCGTAGGATATTATCCATCATCCTCATGAAAGTGGCTAGAGCATTTGTTTAATCAAAGGGCATGACCAACCATTCAAAAAGACCTTCCTTTGACTTGAAGGTGGTCTTCCATACATCTGTCTATTCTATAGGGACCTAGTGGTAGTCAGACTTCAGATCAATCTTATTGAAGTATTTGGCCCTTGCGAGCTGATTAAGGAGGTCATCGATTCGAGGAATTAGGTACTGGTTTATGACTGTGATTTTATTCAGGGCCTAGTAATCAATGCAGAGTCGCCAGGTTCCATATTTCTTCTGTACCAACACGATTGGGCTCCCGCAAGGTGATGAGATGGGACGAATGTGCTCCTTGTGGAGCAGTTCTTGGATCTGCCACTTGATCTCCTCATTGTCTAACAGAGAGTGGAGATAGACTGGACCATTAGGCAGCGGTGCGTCGGGGGTTAGATCGATGGGGTGCTTGACCTGATAATGCAAAGGTACCCTAGTAGGTGAGGAGAAGATATATGAGTATTCTTCCACAACCTTATCCACTTACTTCTGCTGTGCAAAGAGGTCAGTCGCAAAGACCCTGGATGTGGCTATGATCTTTTTCTTATTCTGAGAGCGAATTACGAAGAAGACAAACTTGTCTATCTGAGAGATGACCTTTCTGCATTGCTTGGAAGAGATCAAGGAAATAAAACTGGGTGGGACTGCCTCGGGTATCCTGTACAATTTCTTTTTCAAAGTAATAATAACACTCTGAGGCCTAGACTCATATACAACATGACGTTTTCATAAATATGGTTGGCCCAAATGAACATTACAAACTTCGAGAGGGGAAACATCACACAATACCGAACCTTTGAAGGGCTTGATGCCATATGACATGTGACATTGTTCGATGACGCGGATGTCGCTTCATTAGCGGATCCATCCGATGGTGTAGGGCTACGGGTGTGACATTGTCGCTAGGTCATGTCACTTGACAACCTCTGCTAAGATGAGGTTCTTCTGGCTACCACTATCAACAATGAAGTGCAACGAGGTATGCTTCACCTAGATCTGTGAATGAAAAATGCGATTGGCTTCCTCTGGTCATCTGGTTAACTGGGTTGGAGCTTGGTTGTAACAATGGTAGCACTAGGTTTTGCGTCTATGATCCATATCCCCCTTTCTAGTTCTGAATCAGAGTTGGAACACACATCTGATTCAGAGGCCTTCACCTCAACCACAAGTGACAATCAACAGTGTTATGCCAGGGGATTTTATGGAAGTCGCGCAACTTCTCAGTATCTTTCTTTGTCTTTCAGTGTCCTTATTTTCTTGTGGCTTGGATTGATTGTCCTGAGGTTGTCCGTCTTTTCTCTGTCCTTTGTTCTGAGGGTCGGGGCCGACCTTTCCTGGCTTTCCTAGGACCAAATTGTGGCATCTTTTTTTTGAGATTTTGCTCGATTTTGACGGCATATCGATAGGCTGCACCCAAGGATGAGATGTCCAGAAACTCTATTTTGTCCTTGATGTATCTATTTTTATACCCATCTTGGTGCACAAGGTATGGAAGATATTTGTGAAATCGGGCAATGCTTGGTCTCTTTCATGCCGCAACATGGTCCATTTTGTTTACAGGTCCTCATAACTTCCAACAGGGTAGTATTGTTCCTTAATAACATCCCTGAAGGACTCTTAGGTGATTGTGACTATAACTAATGAGGGTTCCTCTTCTTCCTTTTGCTCACAGAAATTTTCCCACCAATCTTTGACATGGGGTACGACTTTGAGGAGCGCAAAAGTAATCTTTTCTCTATTCGAGAAGTTATGGATAGAGAAATACCCTTCTAGTAGATTCAACCATTTTTCTACTACTTCTGCGTTTATCTGACCTTCAAATATAGGAATATCGAAGTTGATTTGTATCTTGAAGGGGGTGGTTCCTCTGTTTGAGGAAGATGCATCGCTTGTTAGTAGTCGCCAAAGAATTTGTGCAAAACTATCCATCATCTCATTCCTCTGTTGCGTGAGGATTTCCTGGAGAAACATTTTGAAGGGATCCCCTGTTCCATCGTATTTCTTTTATTCTACCATGAGAGGTTGTTTGGTTGTGCAAGAGCGTTTTTCCTCAAGAGACACAGGCTCAAGACCCAATTCTTTGTACCCTAACCTCGCTGGGGACATGCATTAAGAACGACAAGGGGCAAACTGCTTTGATACCACTAATACATAACATATTTGTAGAATGAAATGAATAGAGATTATTATGAAAATATGCTTAACACATAATAGAAAATATACAGTAAAACTGGTTTCTATTCAATAAGGAAATAAGCTGAAACTGTAAAATGCCGTGGAAACAAGCTTTCTAGAATGGTGGTGGCTTATCTCTGAGAAGAGATGTGACGACTTCACTCATTTGCAAGAATATGATTACAATGAGGTTCTAAAGGTCTTATTACAATAAATAGGAATGAAAAAAACCCTAGACATCCAAAAAACCCTAGACATCCAAAAAACCTAACCCTAGGAGATGAAGCGACAAAAGTCATGTGGGCCTCGTCTGGGTAATTTAGTACATCAACTTCCCGGTGTCCTAATTTTTTCATACAATCTCCGTTTTAGGCACACGATAGCTCGTTGGAAAGGTCTATCCGAGGAATACACATTTTTCTGCTATATATAAAATTACTAGAGGTCATTTCGACTGAGGCGAGCCCTAAAAAATGCTATTTAGGGCCTCAAAATGGCTTCACAAGTCAGGGACTCAAAAACTAGGGAAAAACTGCCACACTAGAAAACTGGCAAAATGAGCCAGTTGGAATAGGTGGGAGGCCACCGAAATCCATCTGGATCAATCCTCCCACCTTAGGAAGAAATGGTCTCCATTGCATTGAGATCCCCCATCATATGAGGAAATTTTTGCTGAATTTGGCCCCGAGTGAGCCACTTGCCTTGGTGTAGGAGCTGCCCTCCTTTGACAACTCGATAAAGATGGTTGCTTTGTTGGCGAGTGACTTTCATATATTTGTCCACAATCTGATCACGAGATTCCTGTTGTATGTAGTCCGAGTTGAGCTATATTGGTGTCAGTTGTTCTGTTATCTCTGAGGTGTCTTATAATGGTGGGAAATACGGTCGAGGGATATCCACGTTGAACACTGGGTGCAAGCCAAGGAAAGGGGGAATGTTGAGATCGAAAGCGTTATCACCCACAACCTTGGTGATGGTTTATGACCTGTAACAGAGTGGGTGAATCTTTTGATGGGGTCCTGCAAGACACTCTTTCTGCAAGTTCAACCAAACTTTGTCGCCCACCTAAAACTTATGTGGAACCCGATGTTGATCATGGCTCTGCTCATACTTTTCATTGGACTTCTGTAGGATATCCTGAACCTGTTGGTGGATGTGATGGATCTGCTCAATGAACCGGGCTTCTGTGTAAAATTCATTTGGAGTAGGAGATGAATCGGCCGAGGTGACCGAAAGGGGTAGTGCAACATCTATGGGACCCAATGGTTGGAATCCCAACCCCACCTGAAAGGGGTTTTGGCCGGTTGAGCTATGTAGGGATCAGTTGTAGCTATGTTGAACATAGGGGAGAATCTCATCCCATGTGTGAGGGTGCTTGGAATTATACATGCACAGGATATGCATGATCATTCAATTTACGACCTCGGTCTGGCCATCTCTCTCGGGGTGGAAGGCCGTGGATTTGGTGAGCTTGGTGTCCAACAGTGACTAGAGGCTTGACCATAATGTGATGAGAAATAGACTGTACCGATATGAGACAATGAATTTTGGGATTCCAAAATTTACGCAGACTCATTCAAACAAGAGCTTGTCAGTGGCCTATGCTATGATGCTCTTCTTGCAGGTGGCCAAAATCGCCATGATTAGTGTGGATGCCTATCTCCTTCCCAAGAATGTAATGTCTCCATTGACAGTAGGATTGCACAATGGAGTAAATTTCTTTGTCGTAAGTAGGGTACTTACAGACAACATCTGATAGTGTCTCACTATGATAGGCCACGGGTTGGTCGTGTTGAGTGAGAAAGACACCCACAACATAGTCTGAAGCATCTGTCTTGATCTCAAAGGGCCACTGCATGTACGGTAGTGAAAGTACTGGGGCTGAGCACAAGTGCTGCTTCAAATCATCGAACGCTTACTATTGGGACCGACTCCACACAAATTTTTACTTATCACCATGCTTGTTTACTTGGCTGAGGCCCCATGCAATATGGGAGAATCCCAACATGAAYCTGCAGTAGAAATTGGCAAGGCCCAAGAAAATCTGAAGCTCAGTGAGTGTGGTTGGGGCTAGCCAGTCATGAATGACTTGGATTTTGGATTTATCCACATGTACGCCATGTTGATCAACGATGTAGCCCAGGTAATTAACCCTTTTTATGCTAAAGGAGAATTTTTCCAAGTTGGCATAGAGATAGTGCTGTCACAGGCTGTGCATAACCTATTGAATATGCTACAAGTTTTCTACCCAAGTCTTTCTATAAATGAGGATATCTTATGTGGCACCCAACATTGATCATAACACTGCTTGTACTTGTCACTGGACTTATGTAGGATATCTTGAACCTGTTGGTGTATGTGTTGGATCCGCTCAATGAACTGGATGGCTTTGTTAAATTGAGTTGGAGCAGGAGTTGAGTCGGCCAAGGTGACTAGAAGGAGTAGTGCAACATCTATGGGACCCAATGGCTGGAATCCCAACCCCACCTGAAAGGGGATATGGCTAGTTGAGCTATGCATGGATTGGTTGTAGCTATGATGAAAAAAGGGGAGACTCTCATCCCATGTGCGAGGGTTCTTGGAGTTAAACATGTAGAGGATATGCATGATCATTCGATTGACGACCTCAGTTTGTCCATCTATCTGGGGTGGAAGGCCGTGGATATGGTGAGATTGGTGTCCAATAGTTACTAGAGGATTGACCAGAATGTGCTAAAATCAACTATCCCGATCTGAGACAATGGCTCATGGGATTCCAAAATGTACGCTGATTCGTTCAAAGAAGAGCTTGATAGTGGCCTTTGCTGTGAAGTTCTTCTTGTAGGTGGCCATAATCGCCATCTTAGAAAAGTGATGCACAACCACAAAAACATAGTCATTGCCCTGCTTGGTGGATGAGAGGCCTGACATGTAGTCCATTGAGATGGATTCCCATGGCCTTTTAGGAGTAGGCAGAGGGGTGTACAGGCCCTATTTCTTAGTGTCCAGTTTGGCAATCACACAAGCAGTGCAGGACCTGATATATGTGGTGACCTGCAGTCGAAGTTTCGACTACTAGAAATATTTTTGCAACATTGCCACTGTCTTTTCGATGTCGAAGTGTCCTGCCACCGACTATAGTGGGCTTCCTAGATTAGCTTCACTCGCTTGCTTGGTGGAAGACAAATATGGCCCTGACGACACAACAACCCGTCCTGAAGATGGAAATTAGAGAGAACTGTGTTTGTGCCCAACATTTCGTAGGTGGTGGCAAAGTATAGGTCTGTCTCATATAGTTGGGGCCATCCATAGGTCTCATGGGCAAAAGATTCTAGCACCTTGATGAGTGTCGCGATTGGAGGTCTGCTGAGGCAATCAATGATGTGGTTGGTGCTTCCCGTTTTATACTTGATGTTGAGGTGGAAATGATACAAGTACGTGGACCACTTTTGATGGTGGTCATTCTGCAATTTACCTTGTGTCTGCATGAACTGCAGTGGCTTATGATCAGTGTGGATGACTGTCTCCTTCTCAAGAATGTAATGTCTCCACTAGCGGCAGGCTTGCATAATGGAGTAGATTTCTTTGTCGTAAGTAGGGTACTTACGGACAACATCTGATAGTGTCTCACTATGATAGGTCACGGGGTGGCTATGATGAGTGAGAATGATGCCCACACCATATTCTGAAGCATATGTCTTGATCTCAAAGGGGTGTTGCAGGTCCGATAGTGAAAGCACTGGGGCTGAGCACAAGCATTGCTTCAAATGATCGAACGCTTATTATTGGGAACATACCCACACAAATTTCTCCTTACCACCACCATTGGTTACTTGGATGAGGGCCCATGCAATATGGGAGAATCCCAACATGAACCTGAGGTAGAAATTGGCAAGGCCTAAGAAGCTCCGAAGCTCAGTGAGTGTGGTTGGGGATGGCCAGTCACAAATGACTTGGATTTTGGCTTGATCCACATGTACGCCATGATGATAAATGATGTATCCTAGGTAATGAACCCTATCCATGTTGAAGGAGCATTTTTCCAAGTTGGCATAGAGCTGGTGTTGCCGCAGGGTGTGCAGAACCTGCTGAATATGCTGCAAGTGTTTTTCTCAAGTATTGCTATAAATGAGGATGTCATCAAGATACACCACTACAAAAGTATTGGTGAATGGTTGCAGGATATCATCCATCATCCTCATGAAAGTGGCTTGAGAATTTGTTAAACCAAAGGGCATGACCAACCATTCAAAAATACCTTCCTTTGACTTGAAGGGGGTCTTCCATACATATGTATGTTCTATCAGTTCTTGGTGGTAGCCAAACTTCAGATCAATCCTACTGAATTATTTGGCCACCGTGAGATGATTAAGGAGGTCGTCGATTCATGGAATCAGGTACCGATTTCTGAGTATGATTTTATTCAGGGCCTGGCAATCAATGCAGATTCACCATGTTCCATCTTTCTTCTATACCAACACTATTGGGCTCCTACAAGGTGATGAGTTGGAACAGATGTACCCCTTGTGAAGCAGTTCTTGGATCTACCGCTTGATGATCGATGGGGTGCTTGACCTGACTGTGAAGAGGTACCACAATAGGTGAGGAGAAGATATCTGAGTATTCTTCCACAACCTTAGGAGAAGATATATGAGTATTCTTCCACAACCTTATCCACTTGCTTCTGCTATGTGGAGAGGTCGGCTGCAGAGACCTTGGATGTGGCTGCGATCTTTCGCTCATTCTGAGAGCGAATCATGAAGAAGACAAACTTCCTTGTCTGAGAGATGACCTTTCTGCATTGCTTGGCAAAAATCAAGAAAATAACATTGGGTGGGAATACCTTAGGTATCCTGTACAATTTCTTATTCAAACTAATAATAACAATGCGAGGACTAGATTCATATACAACATGACAATTCCATAAAAATGGTTGGACCAAAAGAGAATCACAAACTTCGAGAGGGGAATCATCACATAATACATCATCTTTGAATGGCTTGATTTTGTATGATAGGTGACATTGTTGGCTGACGTAGATGTCGCTTCCTTGGTGGAGCCATCCGATGGTGTAAGGATGCGGGTGTGACATTGTCGGCAGGGCAATTCGCTTGACAACCTCTGCTGAGATGTAGTGCATCGGGTATCCTTCACCCACATCTATGAATGAAAAAGGCACCCGCCTTCCTCTGGCTCATCTGGTTCACTGGGCTAGAGCCTGGTGGTAGCAATGGTAACACTGGGTTATTTTTCTTTGATCTGTCTCCCCCTTTCTCGTTCTGACTCCGAGTCGGAACCCACATATGATTCAAAGGATTTCACCTCAGCCACCAACGACTACTTCGAGCGGAAATTAACAGTGTTATGCCATGGGCTCTTATGGAAGTCACACCACTTCCCGATATCTTTCTTTGTCTTTCCAGTGTCCTTCTTTGCTTACGGCCTCGAATGGTTGTCTTGAGGTTTCCCTTCTTTTCTCTATTCTTTTTTTTGCGGGTGAGGGCCACCCTTTTCTTGCTTTTGGTGTGAGGGGTTCCTAGGACCAAATTCCACGTCTTTTGTTTGAGCTTCTGCTCGATTTTGACTGCATATTGGTAAGTTGTGCTGAAGGATGAGATGTTCAAAAACTCCATTTCGGCCTGGATTTATCTATGTAGAATGTTGTGATACTTGAGCACTATATGTCACTTAGAATATTTGATACCCAACTTGGTGCACAAGGTATGGAAGATATTTGTGAACTCGGGCACCACTTGGTCTCTTTGCTACCACAACGTGGTCCATTTTCTATACAGGTCGTCATAACTTCCAACAGGGTAGTATTGTTCCTTAATAGCATCCCTGAAGGACTCCTAGGTGACTGTGCCTATAAATAATGAGGATTCCTCTTTTTCCTATTGCTCACATAAAGTTTCCCACCAATATTTGACACGGGGCATGACTTTGAGGAGCACACAAGTAATATTTTCTCTATTTGAGAAGTTATGGACATAGAAATACCCTTCTAGCAGATTCAACCATTTTTCTACTGCATCTGTGTCTATCTAACCTTCAAAGATAGGAATATTGAAGTTGATTTGTACCTTGAATGGGCCGACGCCTCCGTTTGAGGAAGATGCGTCATATGTTGGTAGCCACCGAAGGATTTGATCAAAAATATCCATCATCTCATTCCTCGTTTGTGTGAGGGTTTCCTCTAGAAACATTTTAAAGGGATATCCTATCCCATCGTCTTTCATTTCTTCTTCCATGAGAGGTCATTTGGGCGTGCGAGATATTTTTTCCTCAAGAGACACAAGCTTGAGACCCAATTCTTTGTACCCTAACCTTGTTGGGGACATGCATTAAGAATGACAAGGAGTAGACCGCTCTTATACCACTGATCCAGAATATATTTGCAGAATGACGTGAATACAGATTATTATCAAAAGATGCTTAACATAGAATAACATATATACAATAAAACTGGTTTCTATTCAATAAGGAAATAAACTGAAATTGTAAAATGCAGAGGAAACAAGCTTGCTAGAATTGTGGCTGCTTATCTATGAGAATATATGTGAAAACTGTGCTCATTTGCAAGAAGATGATTACAATGAGGCTTTGAAGGCATTTTTACAATAAATAAGAATGTCAAAATCCCTAGACATCAAAAAACCCTAACCCTAGGAGATGAAGTGCCAAAAGTCATGTGGGCCCCGTTTGGGTAAGTTAGTACATCAACTTCCCTGGGTCATAAATTTTGCATACGATCTTCGTTTTAGGCCCACGATAGCCTGTTGGAAAGGCCTACTCGAGGACTACACATCTTGTTTCTATCTAACAAAGGTCATTTTGATTGTGGCGAGCCCTAAAAAATGTTGTTTAGGGCCTCAAAACGGCCCTGCAACTTAGGGGCCCGAAAACTAGGGAAAAACTGCCAAACTAGAAAACTACCAAACTGGAAAACTACCAAAATGAGCCAGTTTGAATAGGTTGGAGGCCACAGACATCCATATGGATCATGGATCCATGCTTGGACAATAAAATTTAGGTTCTTAATCGTTTCCTTCCAACATGTGTTTAGTTGTTTTATCCGGTTCAGAGAAGGGAGATCCTCCTCTCTTCTTCTCAACTATGTCATATTGGTAACTTTAAAACCAAAGGGTACAACCACATCAAGGTAAAAAACTTCCTCATTTTTCAAATCTCCCTGTAAATATTCATGAAAAACATGTGCTCTTGTTCCAAAAGAGACCATGCTCTTTGACATCTCCCAAGCCTATGTAATTAATTCTATTCTTTTCTTGATATTCTTCTCCACATAGCCCCAGGCTGATGTGAGAAGGCTTGCTGATCCTTTTAATTTTACTGCAGGTGTGATAGGCCCGATCATTGCTAAAGGAATATAAAGTACTGGAAGAGGCATTAAAGTTTCCTCCAATTCTTTGATTCGCTCCTTTAACCTGACATTCTCTGCTTCAAGGCCTCTAATAGAATTATCTAGAGCATCTCCAGTTGCTCGGTGAAGTTGGGAATTTTGGGAAGGCTGCATGTTCCAGTATTGGTGATGAGTATCGTTTCTAGGTCACCAGTGTCACGAGTGGGAGTGCCTGAGACATTATCTATGTCTTCATTCAAAATAGCATTAATGGAAGAATTGCTGAAACCAACAGCCAATAGATGTTCTACAAAAATTTCGCTAGTGTCGAACCCTTTTACTCTTTCAACATATTTTAGATTGAGGCTATGGAAGTGGCCCGCGAATTCATCAATCTTCTTCATATTTATGAATATGAAGTCCCCAACTTTCCAAGGCAGAGGTATGAATTGCTTTTTTCTCTTTTCATGGAAGAAATGCAACCAGTAGTTGTACTGCCTTTCTATTTTAGAAACAAACATTTTGTCAGATATGTGGCACAGAAGGAAGGAAGGATTTTCCTTGGAACCAAAAATCCTTATAACATTATAATTCTCCATTTTTTCTAGTGTCGCCTTCCTATCCAAGAACTTAATCACTTGGTTAGACATCCGGGGAGTGTCCTTTCAAAACTGAGACAAAATCATTAAAAACTTCATAAAAATGCTGGGAGGCCTCGTGCCTCCATAATGTTTGATACCAGAAGGTTACTGGGTCGAATTTGTAGTTTACCTTCTTACACACATATAATCTCGGGAACTAACAGCAATGTACTATCGTGAAAACCAAATAATATGACATAAATTCTTTCTTCTCTTGATTGTATTGCGACAATTGGGAAGATATTTCAATGGAAATAAACTTACCTCAATCGAATATGGTTTGTTGTTTGACCGTAAAATATAGAATGTAAAGAATCATTTGGGAGATGATGGCTATAGTTTCTTGTCCTATTATCCTCGTGAAAAGCCATGAAATTTCCTGGAAGGGATTTTTAAATGAGCCAACCTGCAATCTCGTGATGTCCTTGGGGATGACCACTAGGTTCTTTAGGAATTCAGGTAAGAGTTCCAATCCATTGTCATGCTTCTTTAAAAACTCCCTACAATCTTTAGCCTTGAAGGTGAGCGTGGCTCGGGAAGTCTCAAAATCTTACGAAATACCTGAGGCAATAAAGAGACAGGGGAATGGTCCTGTAACTGAATAATCCGTTGGCTTGGAATATATCTCTTGGTTCACCAGGTGACCAACTCTTTACAATCAAAGACTTCTAGGACACAACCTGCACGCATGTTGTCCCTTGACCAAGTCTTGGGAGATACTTGGTCATGTTTGACCATTTTTGCGACTTCGACAGATTGTCAAAGATGTAGTGTCAAACAAAGCAGAGATTGCGGAATCTTGGCCCACTTTTGGGTCCCTCTTGGGTTTTTGGGAATATGTAATGGGAAAGGGATTTCGGCCCGTGGGTTTACCCATGCTTAGGCCCACTTTTGTAATGTATAAATAGATATCTAGACATCTATCAGAAGAAATAGAGATGTATGTGATGTAATATAAGTGTTAATAGATTTTGTAAGTACTCTGTGCATGAATGTAAGAGGTTTGCAGAGTTAAGTGCAAGTTGTTGTAAGGCGTTTTGGAAGGCTTTGTGCTATAGCACAAGGAAGAAGGATCTAGCGAGTTGCACAGATCTTCTGTCCTATGCAAAGAAGGTTTTTGGTGGCTCTGTGCTGTAACCGATTGAAGACACTAATAAAGAAGAAGAGTTGGTGGACGTAGCCCCAGGGTGGGGGTGAACCACGTAAATTTGTGTGTTATTCTTTGTGCTTCGACTTGATGTGTTTATCCCTTATTTTTCTAAGTACTTTGATATATGTAGATAGATCTACTTATGCTTTGTGCTTCTTAGAGGTGTGTGAATGTTAGATTTGACATGTATGAAGATGCTTAGTGTTGATCTACCAGATATGATCTATTTTACTGTTGCTAAGTGCTGAAATACCTTAGATCTAAGTGAATGCTGCGATGCTCTGTGCTATCTGCGAAGTATAATAAGGGTTGCATATTGATGAATGATCTATGCTAAGTACTCTGTAAGCGATATAATCACAAATCTGTGTCCCAGCTAAGGTTGTAGACACTTGAGTCCTGCAACCACCCCTGCCTCTTCCTTGGGTGAGACTTCATCTGCTTCACAAGTGTTGCCAAAATGGCCGATAGTTAGGGCTTTGTTGGTGCGCTCTGAGCGTTGAACCCTGGATCTACCCCTGTGCCAACAAATGGTTCCGTTGACGGGACATGAAACTATGATTGCTGGGAACTAAAGAAGAAGAATCTTTGTGCAAAGATTCGATCTAAAACCGTGGAAGCTCTGTGCATAGATCTATTGCCCTAGTGCGTAGCATCCTACTTGACCTGTCCAACACGATTGGGCTCCTGCAAGGTGATGAGATGGGAAAGATGTGCCCCTTGTGGAGCAGTTCTTGGATCTGACGCTTGATCTCCTCATTCTCTAACAGAGAGCATCTATAATCTGGCCCATTGGGAAGCGATGCGCTGGGGGTCAGATCGATGGGGCACTTGACCTGACAGTGTAGAGGTACCTCGGTAGGTGAGGAGAAGATATTTGAGTATTCTTCCACGACCTTATCCACTTTCTTCTGCTGTGTGGAGAGGTTGGCCATGAAGACCCTGAATGTGGCTACGATCTTTCACTCATTCTGAGAGAGAATCATGAAGAAGACAAACTTACCTATCTGAGAGATGACCTTTTTGCATTGCTTGGCAGAGATCAAGGAAATAACACTGGGTGGGACTGCCTCGGGTATCCTGTACAATTTCTTGTTCAAAGTAATAATAACACTCTGAGGCCTAAACTCATATAAAACATGACATTTCCATAAATATGGTTGGTCCAAAAGAACATTAAGAACTTCGAGAGGGGAAACATCACACAATACCTCGTCTTTGAAGGGCTTGATGCCATATGACAAGTGACATTGTTATCTGACGCGGATGTCGCTTCCTTGGCGGAGCCATCCGATGGTGTAGGGATGCGGGTGTGGCGTTATTGGATGGGCAAGTTGCTTGAAAACCTCTGATAAGATGAGGTTCTTATGGATACTGCTATCAATGATGACTTGCAGTGGGGTATCCTTCACCCACATCTGTGAATGAAAAAGATGCTCTCCTTCCTCCGACTCATCTGGTTCATGGGGCTGGAGCTTGGTGGTAGCAACGATAGCATTGGGTTCTCCATATATGATCCATGTACCCATTTTTAGTTCTGACTCAGAGTCAAAACCTACATCTGATTCAGAGACTTTCACCTCATCCACCATAGACTGCTTCTAGCGACAATTAATAGTGTTATGCCTGGGGCTCTTATCGAAGTCGCACCACTTTTTGATATCTTTATTTGTCTTTTCGGTGTCCTTCTTTGCTTGTGTCCTAGACTGTTTGTACTGAGGCTATTCATATTTTATCTGTCCTTTGTTCTGTGGGTTGGGGCCATCCTTTCCTGGATTTTGCTGTGAGGGGTTCCGAGGACCAAATTGCCACATCTTTTGTTTGATCTTCTACTCGATTTTGACGGCATATCGATAGGCCGTGCCCAAGGATGAGATGTCCAGAAAATCCATTTAGGCATGTATGTATCTATGTATACCTCCACGATACTTGAGCACTAGATTTCGCTTAGAATCTTTGATACCCAGCTTGGTGCGCAATGTATGGAATATATTCGTGAACTCATGCACTGCTTGGTTTCTTTCCTGCCGCATCATGGTCCATTTTGTGTACAGGTTGTCATAACTTCCAATAGGGTAGTATTGTTCCTTAATAACATCCCTGAAGGATTCCCAGGTGAATGCGACTATAAATAATGAGGGTTCCTCTATTTCCTTTTGCTCACAAAAATTTTCCCACCAATCTTTGACACGAGGGACAACTTTGAGAAGAACAAAAGTAATCTTTTCTCTATTCGAGAAGTTATAGACAAAGAAATACCCTTCTATCATATTCAACCATTTTTCTACTGCATCTGTTTCTATCTGACCTTTAAATATAGGAATATCGAAGTTGATTTGTACCTTGAAGAGGGTGGCACCTCCATTTGAGGAAGANAGGGTAGTATTGTTCCTTAATAACATCCCTGAAGGATTCCCAGGTGAATGCGACTATAAATAATGAGGGTTCCTCTATTTCCTTTTTCTCACAAAAATTTTCCCACCAATCTTTGACACGAGGGACAACTTTGAGAAGAACAAAAGTAATCTTTTCTCTATTCGAGAAGTTATAGACAAAGAAATACCCTTCTATCATATTCAACCATTTTTCTACTGCATCTGTTTCTATCTGACCTTCAAATATAGGAATATCGAAGTTGATTTGTACCTTGAAGAGGGTGGCACCTCCATTTGAGGAAGATGCACCGCCTGTTGGTAGCCGCCGAAGGATTTGCACAAAACTATCCACCATCTCATTCCTCTGTTGTGTGAGGGTTTCCTCGAGAAATTTTTTGAAGGGATGTCTTGTCCCATCGCCTTTATTTTCTTCTTCCATGAGAGTTTGTTTGGGCATGCGAGAGCTTTTGTCCTCAAGAGACACAATCTCGAGACCCAATTCTTTGTACCCTAACCACGTTGGGGAAATGCATTAAGAAAAACAAGGGGTAGACCACTCTAATACCACTTATCTAGAATATATTTGCAGAATGAAATGAATAGAGATTATTATGAAAAGATGCTTAACATAGAATAAAAGAAATATAGTAAAACTGGTTTCTATTCAATAAGGAAATAAGCTAAAACTGTAAAATGCAGCAAAAACAAGCTTGCTAGAATGGTGGCGACTTATCTCTGAGAAGAGATGTAACGGTTGTGCTCATTCACAAGAAGATGATTACAATGAGGCTTTGAAATAATTTTTACAATAAACAAGAATGTCAAAAACCCTAGACATCCAAAAAACCTAACCCTAGGAGATGAAGCACCAAAATTCATGTGGGTCCTATTTGTGTAAGTTAGTACATCAAATTCCCGGGGTCGTAACTTTTGCATATGTTCTCTATTTTAGGCGCACGATAGCCCGTTTGAAATTTCTATCCGAGGACTACACATTTTGCTACTATATATCTATCACACCCTACTCTGACTATGGTGAGCCCTAAAAAACGTTGTTTAGGGCCTCAAAACGGCCCCGCAAGTCAGGGACCTGAAAACTAGGGAACAAATTGCCAAACTGGATAACTGCCAAAATGAGCTAGTTGGAATAGGTGAGAGGCCATTGATATCCATCTGGATCAATCTTGTCCCCTTAGGAAGCAATGGTCTCCATTGCGTTGATTTCCCCCATCAGATGATGAAATTTCTGCTGAATTTGGCCCCACGTGAGCCACTTGCCTTGGTGCAGGAGTTGCCCTGCTTTGAAAACTTGATAAAGCTAGATCCTTTGCTCGCAAGTGCCCTTGATCTGTTTGTCCACAATATGATCACTAGATGTCTATTGTATGCAGTCAGGGTTGAGCTATGTTGGTGTGATATGTTATGCTATCTCTAAGGTGTCCAATAATTGTGGGGAATACGGTCGAAGGATATCCACATTGAACATTGGGTGAAAGCCAAGGAAAGGAGGAATGTTGAGATCGAAAGCATTATCGATGTACGACCCATAACGGATTGGGCAAAGCTTCCGATGGGGTCCCACAAGGTGCTCTTTCTGCAAGTGCAACCAAACTTTTATCGCCCACCTGAAAATTATGTGGCACCTAATGTTGATCATGGCGCTGCTTGTACTTGTCATTGGACTTCTATAGGATATCCTAAAACTGTTAGTGGATGTGCTCGATCTCTTCAATGAACTGGGTGGATTTTTCAACTTCAGTTGGAGCAGGAGATGTGTTGGCCGAGGTGATCACAAGGGGTAGTGCAACATCTATGGGACCCAATGGTTGGAATCCCAACCCCACTTGAAAGGGGCTGTGGACAGTTAAGCTATGCAGGGCTCGATTGTAGCTATGCTGAACATAGGGGAGATTCTCATCCCATGTGAGAGGGTGGTTGGAATTATACATGTGTAGGATATGCACGATTATTCAATTTACGACCTCGTTTTGGCCATCTGTCTGGGGGTGGAAGGCTGTGAATTTGGTGAGCTTGGTGTCCAACAGTGACCAGAAGCTTAACCAGAATGTGCTGCAAAATTGACTGTCCTGATATGAGACAATGGCTTGTGGGATTCCAAAATGTACCCAGACTCGTTCAAAGAAGAGCTTGGCAGTGGCCTCTGCTGTGATGCTCTTCTTGCACGTGTCCAGAATCACCATCTTAGAAAAGTGATCCACAACCACAAAAACACAGTCATTGCCCCACTTGGTGGATGGGAGGCCCAACATGTAGTCCATTGAGATAGATTCCCATGGCCCATCATGAGTAAGCAGAGGGGTGTACATCCCCTTTTTTGTAGTGGTCAGTTTGGCAATCGCACAGGCAGTGCACGACTTGAAATACTTGCTGATCTCCTGTCGAAGTTTCGGCCAGTAGAAATATTTTTGCAGCATTGCCACTATTGTTTTGACGTCGAAGTGTCTTGCCACCCACCTATAGTGGGATTCTAGATAAGGTTCGCTTGCTCGCCTGATGGAACACAAATATTTTCTAGACGACAAAACAATTTGTCTTGAAGATGGAAATTAGCGATAATTGTGTTTGTGCCCAACATTTGGTAGGTGGTGGAAAAGTCCGGGTCTATCTCATAGAGTTGGGGCCATCCAAAGGTCTCATGGCCACAAGAATCTAGCACTGTGGTGAGTGCCGCGACTGGCGGTCTGCTGAGGAAATCAACGACGTGGTTGGTGCTTCCCATTTTATACTTGATGTTGAGGTGGAATTGCTACAAGTACGTGGACCACTTATGATGGAAGTCATTCTGCAATTTTCCTTGTGTCTGCATGAACTACACTGGCTTATGATCAATGTGGATGACTRTCTCCTTCCCAAGAATGTAATGTCTCCACTGGCGGTAGGCTTGCACAATGGAGTACATTCTTTGTCGTAAGTAGGGTACTTACAGACAACATATTATAGTGTCTCACTATGATAGGSTGCGAGGTGGCTGTGTTGAGTGAGAACGACAACCACAACATAGTCTGAAGAATCTGTCTCGATCTGAAAGGGCCGTCACAAGTCCATCATTTTTTCCTCTGTTGCATGAGGGTTTCCTCTCGATAAAATTTTTGAAGGGATCTCTTGTCCCATCTCCTTTATTTTCTTTTTCCATGAGAGGTCGTTTGGGCGTGCGAGATATTTTTTCCTCAAGAGACATAAGCTCGAGACCCAATTATTTGTACCCTAACCTCATTGGGGACATGCATTAAGAACGACAAGGGGCAGACCGCTCTCATACCACTGATCCATAATATATTTGCAGAACGAAATGAATAGAGATTATTATGAAAATATGCTTAAGACATAATAACAGATATACAATAAAACTTGTTTCTATTCAATAAGGAAATAAGCTGAAACTGTAAAATGCAGCGGAAACAAGCTTGCTAGAACGGAGGCATCTTATCTTTAAGAAGAGATGTGAAGGTTGCGCTCATTCACAAGAAGATGATTACAATGAGGCTCTTAAGGCCTTTTTACAATAAACAAGAATGTCAAAAACCATAGACATCCAAAAAACCTAACCCTAGGAGATGAAGTGCCAAAAGTCATGTGGGTCATGTTTGGGTAAGTTAGTACATCAACTTCCCGGGCTCGTAACTTTTGCATACGATCTCCATTTTAGGCGCACGATAGTCCATTGGAAAGGTCTATCCGAGGATTACACATTTTGCTGGTATCTATATGTCAATTAACATTTGTTTGTGGAGAGACCTAAAAAACGTTGTTTAGGGCCTCAAAACGACTCCACAAGTCAGGGACCTGAAAACTAGGGAAAAAACTGCCAAACTAGAAAACTGCCAAAATGAGCCAGTTGGAATAGGTGGGAGTCCACTGAAATCCATCTGGATGAATCCTCCCTACTTAGGAATCAATGGTCTCCATTGCGTTGAGTTCCCCCATCAGATGAGAAAATGTTTGTGGAATTTGGCCTCATGTGAGCCACTTGCCTTGGTGCAGGAGCTGCCCTGCTTTAACAACTCGATAAAGATGGATCCTTTGCTGGCGAGTTCCCTTGATATATTTTTCCACAATATGATCACTATATTCCTATTGTATAAAGTCAGGTTTGAGCTATCTTGGTGTCAGATGTTTTGCTATCTCTGAGGTGTCCAATAATGGTGGTAAATACGGTCGAAGGATATCCACGTTGAACACAGGGTGCAAGCCAAGGAAAGGAGGAATGTTGAGCTCAAAAGCATTATCACCCACATCCTTGGTGATGGTGTATGACCCATATCAGAGTGGGCGAAGATTTTGATGGGGACCTGCAAGGCACTATTTCTGCAAGTGCAACCAAACTTTGTTGCCCACCTGAAACCTATGTGGCACCCGACATTGATCATAACGCTGCTTGTACTTGTCACTGGACTTATGTAGGATATCTTAAACCTGTTGGTGGATGTGTTGGATCCACTCAATGAAATGGGTGGCTTTGTCAACTCCAGTTGGAGTAGGATTTGAGTCGATCGAGGTGACTGCAAGGGGTAGTGCAACATCTATTGGACCCAATGGCTAGAATCCCAACCCCACCTGAAAGGGGATGTGGCTGGTTGAGCTATGCATGGCTCAGTTGTAGCTATGATGAACATAGGGGAGACTCTCATCCCATGTGCGAGGGTTTTTGGAGTTAAACATGTAGAGGATATGCATGATCATTCGATTGACGACCTCGATCTGTCCATCTGTTTGGGGGTGGAAGGCCGTGGATATGGTGAGATTGGTGTCCAATAGTTACTAGAGGCTTGACCAGAATGTGATAAAAAACCAACTATCCTGATCTGAGACAATGGCTATTGGGATTCCAAAATTTACCTCGACTCATTCAAAGAAGAGCTTGGCAGTGGCCTTTGCTATGATGCTCTTCTTGCAGGCGGCCATAATCGCCATCTTAGAAAAGTGATGCACAACCACAAAAACACAGTCATTGCCCCGCTTGGTGGACAGGAGGCCTGACATGTAGTCCATTGAGATGGATTCCCATGGCCTTTTAGGAGTAGGCAGAGGGGTGTACAGGCCCTATTTCTTAGTGTCTGGTTTGGTAATTTCACAGGCAGTGCAGGACCTAATATACATGGTGACCTGTAGTCGAAGTTTCGACCAGTAGAAATATTTCTGCAACATTTCCACTATCTTTTTGACACCAAAGTGTCCTACCACTTGACTATAGTGGGCTTCTCAGATCATCTTCGCTCGCTCGCTTGGTGGAACACAAATATGGCCCAGACGACACAACAACCCGTCCTGAAGATGGAAATTAGCGACAACTGTGTTTGCGCCCAACATTTGGTAGGTGGTGGCAAAGTACAGGTCTGTCTCATATAGTTGGGGCCATCCATAGGTCTCATGGCCAAAAGATTCTAGCACCCTGGTGAGTGTCGCGACTGAAGGTCTGCTGAGGAAATCAACGATGCGGTTGGTGCTTCCCGTTTTATACTGATGTTGAGGTGCAATTGCTGCAAGTACGTGGACCACTTCTGATGGTGGTCATTTTGCAATTTACCTTGTGTCTGCATGAACTGCAGTGGCTTATGATTAGTTTGGATGACTGCCCCCTTCTCAAGAATGTAATTTCTCCACTAGCGGCAGGCTTGCATAATGGAGTACATTTCTTTGTCGTAAGTAGGGTAATTACAGACAAAATCTGAGAGTGTCTCACTATGATAGGTCACGGGGTGGCCGTGCTGAGTGAGAATGACGCCCACACCATAGTATGAAGCATCTGTCTCAATCTCAAAGGGGTGTTGCAGGTCCAATAGTGAAAGCACTGGGGCTGAGCACAAGCATTGCTTCAAATGATCAAACACTTATTGTTGGGACTAGACCCACAAAAATTTCTCCTTACCACCACGCTTGGTTACTTGGATGAGGGCCCATGCAATATGGGAGAATTTCAACACGAACCTGCGGTAGAAATTGGCAAGGCCTAAGAAGCTCCGAAGCTCAGTGTGTGTGGTTGGGGCTGGCCAATCACAAATGACTTGGATTTTGGCTTGATCCACATGTACACCATGTTGATAAATTATGTAGCCCAGGTAATGAACCTTATCCATGTTGAAGGAGCATTTTTCCAAGTTGGCGTAGAGCTGGTGTTGTCGCAGGGTGTGTAGAACCTACTGAATATGCTGCAAGTGTTTTTCCCAAGTATTGCTATAAATGAGGATGTCTTCCAGATACACTACTACAAAAGCATTGGTGAATGGTTGCAGGATATCATCCATCATCCTCATGAAAGTGGCTGGAGCATTTGTTAAACCAAAGGGCATGACCAACCATTCAAAAAGACCTTCCTTTGACTTGAAGGGGGTCTTCCATACATCTATCTGTTCTATCGGTTCCTGGTGGTAGCCAAACTTCAGATCAATCTTACTAAATTATTTGGCCACTGTGAGTATATTAAGGAGGTTGTCAATTCAAGGAATCAGGTACCGATTTCTAATTGTGATTTTATTCAGGGCCTGGAAATCAATGCGGAGTCACCATGTTCCATCTTTCTTCTGTACCAACACTATTGGGTGTACAAGGTGATGAGCTGGGACAGATGTGCCCCTTGTGGAGCAGTTCTTGGATCTATCACTTGATGATCGATGGGGTGCTTGACCTGACTATGAAGAGGTACCCCAATAGGTGAGGAGAAGATATCTGAGTATTCTTCCACAACCTTAGGAGAATATATCTAAGTATTCTTCCACAAACTTATCCACTTGCTTCTGTTGTGTGGAGAGGTCGGCCGCAGAGACCTTGGATGTGGCTGCAATATTTCACTCATTCTGAGAGCGAATCATGAAGAAGACAAACTTCCTTGTCTGAGAGATGACCTTTCTGCATTGCTTGGCAGAGATCAAGGAAATAACACTGGGTGGGACATCCAAAAAACCTAACCCTAGGAGATGAAGTGCCAAAAGTCACGTGGGCCCCATTTGGGTAATTTAGTACATCAACTTCCCTGGGTCATAAATTTTTCATATGATCTTCGTTTTAGGCACACGATAGCCTATTAGAAAGGCCTATTTGAGGACTACACATCTTGCTGCTATCTAACAAAGGTGATTTTGACTGTGGCGAGCCCTTAAAAATGTTGTTTAGGGCCTCAAAATGACCCCACAACTTAGGAGCCCGAAAACTAGGGAAAAATTGCCAAACTAGAAAACTACAAAAATGAGCCAGTTGGAATAGGTGGGAGGCCACAAAAATCCATCTAGATCATGGATGCATGCTTGGCCAATAAAATTCAGGTTCTTAACCATTTCCTTCCAACATGTGTTTAGTTGTTTTATCCAGTTCAGAGAAGGGAGATCCTCCTCTCTTCTTCTCAACTATGTCATATTGGTAACTTTAAAACCAAAGGGCACAACCGCATCGAGGTAAAAACCTTCCTCATTTTTCAAATCTGCCTGTAAATATTCATGAAAAACATGTTCTCTTGTTCCAAACGAGACCATTCTCTTTGACATCTCCCAAGCCTCTGTAATTATTTCCATTCTTTTCTTGATATTCTTCTCCACATAGCCCCATGCTGATGTGATAAGGCTTGCCGATCCTTTTAATTTTACTGCAGGTGTGGTAGGCCCGATCATTGCTAAAGGACTAGAAAGTACTAGAAGAGGCATTAAATTCTCCTCCAATTCTTTGATTCTTTCCTTTAACCTGACATTCTCTGCTTCAAGGCCTCTAATAGAATTGTCTAGAGCATCTCCAATCGCTCGGTGGATTTGGGAATTTTGGGAAGGCTGCATGTACCGTAGGTTAATCTCTGAATGAGATTTCCCCTTTTTATTCTTTACATCTCTTTTCTCAATAATCAATTTTTTGGACTCACCGTCAAAAACATCGCTCTAAAATACAAAATAATCTTCTTCATCGAATGTCTCACTCTCAAGTATTTCTATATGAGGATTCTGGTGAGCATTGTTCTCTAGATGGTCGACATTGGGGAACACTTTTTCGATGTCAATTTCGAGTTCCATATCCTCGAGGGAGAGGTCGTGGATGTCGCTTTCACCTCGAGGTCCCTCCTCTTGAACAATGTTTTTTCTTTTCTTACTCAAGGGAAGCTTGTGAGAAATTTCAATTTTTTGTGAAGGAGGGTTCTTATCTCCTCCTCCACCTGAATAACTATGGGTTACTTTCCTAATTTAGTGGGTTGTTGGGACCCTGCTCCCATATGTTGTTCTCTTTGGAGTGACAGTCGGGGATTGGGCACTTTTATCACCTGGACCTTTTCCTCCCTGCTTGTACGACTCATTGGTGATGAGTATCGTTTCCAGGTCACCAGTGTCATGAGTGGGAGTGCCTGAGACATTATCTCTGTCTTCATTCAAAATAACATTCAGGAAAGAATTGCTGAAACCAACAACCAATAGACGTTCTACAAAAATTCCGCTAGTGTCAAACCCTTTTACTCTTTCAACATATTTTAGATTGAGGCTGTGGAAGTGGCCTACGAATTCATCAATCTTCTTCATACTTCTGAATATGAAGTCCCCAACTTTCCAAGGCAGAGGTATGAATTGCTTTTTTCTCTTTTCATGGAAGAAATGCAACCAGTAGTTGTACTTCCTTGCTATTTCAGAAACAAACATTTTGTTAGATATGTGGCATAGAAGGAAGGAAGGATTTTCCTTGGAACCAAAAATCCTTATAACATTATAATTCTCCATTTGTTCTAGTGTCCCCTTCCTATCCAGGAACTTACTCACTTGGTTAGACATCCAGGGAGTGTCCTTTCAAAATTGAGACACAATCATTAAAAACTTCATAAAAATGTTGGGAGGCCTTGTGCCTCCATAATGTTTGATACCAGAAGGTTACTGGGTTGAATTTGCAGTTTACCTTCTTACACACAGATAATCTTGGGAACTGACAAGAATGTGTTATTGCGAAAACCAAATAATATGACATAAATTGTTTCTTCTCCTTATTGTATTGCGACAATTGGGAAGATATTTCAATGGAAATAAACTTACCTCAATCGAAGATGGCTTGTTCTTTGACCATAAAATATAGAATGTAAAGAATCATTTGGGAGATGATGGCTATAGTTTCTTGTCCTGTTATCCTCGTGAAAAGCCATGAAATTTATTGGAAGGGATTTTTAAATGAGCCAACCTGCAATATCGTGATGTCCTTGGGGATGACCACTGGGTTCTCTAGGAATTCAGGTAAGAGTTCCAATCCATTGTCATGCTTCTTTAAGAACTCCCTACAATCTTCAACCTTGAAGGTGAGCGTGGCTCGGGAAGTCTCAACATCTTACAAAATACCTAAGGCAATAAAGAGACAGGGGAATGGTCCCACAACTGAATAATCCGCTGGCTTGGAATATATCTCTCGGTGCACCAGGTGACCAACTCCTTACAATCAAAGACTTCTAGGACACAACCTGCGTGCATGTTGTCCCTTGACCAAGTCTTGGGAGATACTTGGTCATGTTTGACCATTTTTGTGACTTCGACAGCCTATCGAAGATGGAGTTCCAGATGAAGCGGAGATTGCAGAATCTCGACCCACTTTTGGGTCCTTTTTGGGGTTTTGGGAATATGTAATGGGAAAGGGATTTTGGCCCATTGGTTTACCCACACTTAGGCCCACTTTTGTAATGTATAAATAAATATCTAGACATCTATAGGAAGAGATAGAGATGTATGTGATGTATGATAAGTGCTAATAGATTTTGTAAGTTCTCTATGCATGACTGTAAGAGGTTTGCAGAGCTAAGTGCAAGTCGTTGTAAGGAGTTGTAGAAGGCTTTGTGCCGTAGTGCAAGGAAGAAGGATCTAGCGAGCTGCGCAGATCTTCTATCCTATGTGAAGAAGGTTTTTGGTGGCTCTGTGTTGTAAACAATTTAAGACACTAATAAAGAAGAAGAGTTGGTGGACGTAGCCCCAGGGTGGGGGTGAACCACGTAAATCTGTGTGTTATGCTTTGTGCTTCTACTTGATGTGTTTATCCCTTCTTTTGCTAAGTATTTTGATATATGTAGATATATCTACTTATGCTTTGTGCTTCTTAGAGGTGTGTGAATGTTAGATTTGACATGTATGAAGATGCTTAGTGCTGATCTACCGGATCTGATCTGTTTTACTGTTGTTAAGTGCTAAAATGCCTTAGATCTAAGTGAATGCTGCAATGCTCTGTGATATCTGCAAAGTATAATAAGGGTTGATATTGACGAATGATCTATGCTAAGTACTTTGTAAGTGATATAATCATAGATCTGTGTCCCAGCTATGGTTGCAGGACTCAAGTGTCTACAACCTTAGCTGGGACACANCCCTGCCTCTACCTCGGGTGAGACTTCATCTGCTTTGAAGGTGTTGCCAAAATGGCCAGTAGTTAGGGCTTTGTTGGTGCGCTCTTGAGCATTGAACCCTGGGTTTTCCCCTGTGCCAACAAATGGTTCTGTTGCCGAGACATGAAACTGTGATTGCTGGGAACTAAAAAAGAAGAATCTTTGTGCAAAGATTCAATCTGAAACCATGGAAGCTCTATGCATAGATCTCTTGCCCTAGTGCGCAACATCCTACTTGACCTATGAAGCTTTGTGCCAAGAAAGAAAGGTCAGATCTGCAAGAAAAGAGGTTGATACTGAAGAAAAGAAGCAAGATCTGAATGCTTTGTGCTCTAAGAAAGGTAAAAGTGGAATTTTTTGATTAAAAGAGGTAAGATCTGTAAGCTTTGTGCTCTGATAAAGGTAAGAATAGTTAAAAGTTGTAGATCTGAAATCTTTGTACTCTGTAAAAGTAAGATAAGTGGATTTTTTTTTTCTAAAGCATGGATCTAGGTATGTTTGATAGATTTTGTCCTAGCTTGAAAACTAGGGCATTAATAGATGAATATGAATAGATCTAATAACGATAGTGATAGATATGTTATACCTATGCATAGAAAGAATGTTTGGACTAGCAAATGGATGCAGTATCCTAGAAAGAATTTGTTGTAGGTTAGCTCCTATGATCCTAGTGTGAAGTACAGAAGAGGCTGGGGATCATTTAAAAGAAAGAGAGGATCAACCCTCTGTTACAATTGTAGAAAACCAGGACATCTAGCTAAGCAATTCCCTGCTGGAAGGCCTAGTTGTCTTTGTTGTAAAGCTCTAGACCATGAAGTATTGGATTGCCCTAGAATGATTGCTAAGCTTGAATGAATGAATTTGAACCAAGAGGCAGATCCAGAAATAGCAGAACGCCAGAAAGAATCAACGAAAGTATTGCTACAGATGAAAGAAACCTTGAATGACCACCAACATGTCAGATTATCAGAGATATTCAAATAAAAAGAATGCATTAAAGAAAGAATAAGGGACTTCAACATTGACTATGTTCTTGATGAAGAGACACAAGTGAATATTATGACAAAGAGAACTTGGGAAGCCATAGGGAGGCCTGCTATGATTCCTTCATTAGGAGGAATAACACTATTCAGAGAAAAAATGGTAAACCTATGTGGAAAGCTCACTCAAATATCTATGAATGCCAATAAAACTTCGAGTGAAGAAGATTTTGAGATTATTAAATTTATTGATGATAGCGCCCCATTTACCATGTTACTGGGAAAACCCTGGATTGATAGAGATCGAGCTAGAGGAAAGGAAGAAGAAGAAGTTTTGGAACAACAAAAATAAGAGTTACAAGAATTCATGACCATAAGGATTGCACAGTTGATTGAAGAACAGGAGAACAGATCGAAGCTATTTTGCACTAGAGACCCTGATTTTGAAGCTACAAGAACATTGGAAGACCCCTAGAGGACTGAAGTACCTATCCCAGACAAAAGAAGAAATATTACCTCTGAGTCCTAGGAGAGAACCTCAACAACGCACAGTGACTATGCTGAAAGAAGATAGGAATCAAAACAAAAAAGGACAGACCGAGTTGAAGATTACTGGAAAGAAGGATAGAAAGGTAAGTAAGAAGAGGGCTAAGATTGAAAAGTTATAGAAGGCCCTAGAGGGGGCATCGCAGAAAGGAAATTTGCAGAATTTGAGCTTCGTCGAGATATCAGAACAATGACATAGGTCACTTCGCCGTGGAAAAGCAATATAGCTGTTGGGGACAATATACCCGTTCGACTGATAATCCGAACGATTGGAAAAACATTTATGGCTCGCCACCTGACTAATGGACCATGCCATAACCTACAGAAAAAGAGTTAATGAAGCCTAAAACTCGTTGCAAGCAATCTGTTGTTGAGTTTCCTATTTATCTCGTCGCGCCATGCACGATGAACACTTTTCCAAATCGAGAATTTGAGCTCGCAACCTTGGTTAAGATTGTCCAATGATCATTATGTCCTTACTTTACATCTTCTTGCCGTGTCTAAATTACTTTGTGAACCTGATATTATTAACCCCTAGCGCGTATGTCTGAGGAGCTTAGCGCACTTGAATAATCTGTGAAGGAAGTACTCGTTGATCTCAGGACCGAGAAAGTTATGTCGAAAAGAAGGATGTCTGCAGGTGTGCAAGCATCATCGACAGGAGGAGTCCAAAATTCTCTATCGACTGATCATAGAGCAGGAACTTCCAGAATCATGATAGAGACGAGAACAAATCATAGAGATGATCTCGCGAATGCTAAGTTGATTCCAAGCATCATACCTGCGTATATACCTCCTCTAAGCATCGCAGTGAATAGAGATTGCGTGCCTATAGATTTTGACTATGCCTTGGTCACTATGTACCTCCCAAAAGGGATACACACAGTTCGCACAGACCAGGATAAGATAGCAGCGCTGAAGTTTAGTGACTTCAACCTTGGCGACCGTAAATATTACAGTATGCTCGGCACGCATAAGTATCTAACCAAGACAAAAGGTAAGAATTCAAAGATTATCCCCCAGCCTTGGACCCATAACCTCATACAGTCTACCCTGATTAATGTTATGAAGATCCTGCACTTCAGACGACATCAAGAAGTGAACGCATGTGTTAAGTTGCTGTTATCCTGCTACCATGGAGGATATTTATGGCTGAACCGACGTATCATAGTGGATGCAAACTTAATTCATCGGATCACCAGGCTGAGCATGTAAGGCCCTGACCCACAGGATTTTTATCCTGGCAAAACCACAGACAGAGCATTAGCGCAGAAGATTAAAGAAACGTATGCTGATGTTGAGAAAGGAATGCAAGGCTACAAGGTAGCCTCTATTCAGAATGACACAGTGCGCCTAGTCTGTCAACTAATTGTTGGGAAATTAGTTTGCAAGAACTGGCCCACCTAAGTGACTGGATTCATAGTCGACCTCACAGGGAAGTGCGCAAAGGGTGTACTGATGAATTGGGCACAATACCTTGTAAACCAGCTAGAGCATGATTGCAGGGAAGCCCAGGACCAAGGATATGAGTTCCATTTTAGTTGGCTCCTGATCCTAGTTGCTTTCATTGCATGGGAGATGCTGGAAGGTGCGAACTTCCCAGACATTGATCCATTTGAACCATTGGCCATGAAGTTCAGTACCCTGTGGTACTCGAACGATATGATTAAACAATGGCAGTCAAATTCCGTGTTTCATTCATATTATAATCAATTGAAAGTAGCTATCCAGTCTACACTGCGCATCACTCCGAACACCCTCTACAGGTTTCGACCCCTGATGAAGTTCAGCGCAGATAGACACTTTCTCTACATCACAATGCGTGATGATGAGCACAAGCAGTAGTTACAGTCCTATTATAGATTAAAAAAAGAAGATCYGGAGGAGATCATAAAGGAATGGTTGGCAGACCTCCTTGTTCCAGCTGATCTTGTGGATACATCTGATGTACATAGTCCAGAAACTGCACATGACCTACCCAGACCTAGCATGTGACAGAAGGTCAGCGAAGTGCAAGACTTAAGTAGTGCCTCGGTGAAGACTGCTTCCATCACGCCAGAGCAAGAGGGTAATGGTGAAGAGTTAAAAGAAGTTGAACATAGGTGTAGAGACGAAGCAAAGCTTTTGAAGAAGAGGAAGGGTTCACCTCAGAAACCTTCTTCCCAAAAGAAGTCCAAAGCTCCCGTGACTAAGATGAAAACCACACTGACCCCAGACAAATTCAATTTCATTGTTGCAGCCCTGAATGATGCTGCACTGGAGATAGTAGAGACAAAAGAGGCGAAGCAGGAGTAGATGTATAATCATATCAAGATTGAACTCCAAGGAGTGCAGTAGGCACAACAGTCTAGTCGCGCAGTCTCCACTGCACCTCTGACAGTAGGAGCACTAGAACCAGGGGATGAGCCAACTCAACTCCACTGGATTGCTGATACAGTTGAAGCTCACCTTCGACGGGCTCAAGAAGAAACAACGCAAGCCACTCAATCTTTAACACAGGTACATGGAGTTCTTATGGAGCAATGCAACATGTCAGAATGAGAAAAGATTGCTCTCCAAGAAAAATGGGATGCAGATAAATCCGAGCTACAACAAAGCAAGGAACAATTTCTCATAGATAAACTCGAGATAAAGGAACTGGTCAATAGAACCAGGGGATGAGCCAACTCAACTCCACTGGATTGCTGATACAGTTGAAGCTCGCCTTCGACGGGCTCAAGAAGAAAAAATGCAAGCCACTCAAGCTTTAACACAGGTACATGGAGTTCTTATGGAGCAGTGCAACATGTCAAAACGAGAAAAGATTGCTCTCCAAGCAAAATGGGATAAAGAGAAATCCGAGCTACAACAAAGCAAGGAACAATTTCTCATAGATAAACTCGAGATAAAGGAACTGGTCAATAGAGCACTTCGCTCTGTGACCATGGTAGAATTACAGACAGAAGAATAGGTTACACAATGGGTGGCACAACTGGAAGGAGTAATTCAAAAGCTCCAACAGTGCATTACAAATCTAGAGCTTCGCGCAGTACCTGAGATACCACAGAAGATCAGAGACCAAAGAGAAATAATTGCCCGTAGTGTAGTTGACAGACTGAAATCTCTTGCCTTGGAGTGCAAGCAACTGAGTAGCTGCAGTGCYCATACATATGAGAACCTCACTGAAAACCCAGAGTTATATAAATTGGAGTTGCATCTCTAGGAGGCGAAGTATGAAGCTGAAAAGATACAGATGTAGCTGAAGGCCCTGTCACTCRTAGAAAGGATGAAGAGATCTCATGAACAACACACGACCTAGCAACAGATCCATACGATCCAGAGTAAAGTGATGGAAGTGACTCAATGACTTCAACCGATGCAAGATAAGGCATGTGAGCTGTTCACAGAGGTTGAAAGTCGAGGAGCAGAGCTGGAACAGGTTGTGAGTGCAGCATAACAACATCTAGAGGGACCCATCAATGACACACTCATCTAGGAGTTTTCTGAGCAAGAGGCCATAGCATAATAGTAGGTCAAAGTAGCTCGAGGCATTCAAGGAAGAATTGATCAGACCAGAGTGACTCGGGACGAGTCACAGGTGAGTGTCGGGGGCTTGTTATCCCTTGACCATTTGGGAGATACTTGGCCATGTTTGACCATTTTTGGGACTTCGAAAGCCTGTCGAAGATGGAGCGCCAGATGAAGCGGAGATTGTGGAATCTCGACCCACTTTTGGGTCCCTTTTGGGTTTTTGGGATTATTTAATGGGAATAGGATGTCAGCCCGTGGGTTTACCCACGCTTAGGCCCACTTTTGTAATGTATAAATAGATATCTAGACATCTATTAGAAGAGATAGAGATGTATGTGATGTAATTTAAGTGCTAATAGATTTTGTAAGTGCTCTGTGCATGACTGTAAGAGGTTTGCAGAGCTAAGTGCAAGTCGTTGTAAGGAGTTATGGAAGGCTTTGTGCTGTGGCTCAAGAAAGAAGGATCTAGCGAGCTGCGCGAATCTTTTGTCCTATGCGAAGAAGTTTTTTGGTGGTTCTATGTTATAACCAACTGAAGACACTAATAAAGAAGAAGAGTTGGTGGACGTAGCCCCAGGGTGGGGGTGAACCACATAAATCTGTGTGTTATGCATTGTGCTTCGACTTGATGTGTTTATCCCTTCTTTTTCTAAGTACTTTGATATATGTAGATAGATCTACTTATGCTTTGTGCTTCTTAGAGGTGTGTGAATGTTAGATTTGACATGTATGAAGATGATTAGTGCTGATCTACCAGATCTGATCTGTTTTACTATTGCTAAGTGATGAAATACCTTAGATCTAAGTGAATGATGCGATGCTCTGTGCTATCTGTGAAGTATAATAAGGGTTGAATATTGAAGAATGATCTATGCTAAGTACTCTGTAAGCGATATAATCACAGATCTGTGTCCCAACTAAGGTTGCAGACACTTGAGTCCTACAACCACCCCTGCCTCTACCTCGGGTGAGACTTCATCTGCTTTGCAAGTGTTGTCGAAATCGTCGGTAGTTAGGGATTTGTTGGCGCACTCTTGAGCGTTAAACCTTGGGTCTGCCCCTGTGACAACAATGCACAATTCTAGACGTCTAGCTTACTTTCTTCTGGGAAGAAGGGGATGGATAATATAAATATGCTCTGGACCACTGAAAACTCTGGTCCTCACGCCCAAAAATATTCAATGTATCTCCACATAATTTTTGTCGAGTTGCTACCATAAGTTGATGAGAACTTTCCCTTGCTCCAGATTATGTTTAAAATGAAAACTGGAGGGGGATAATATAATCCTTCATAAATCATACTTTAATGCATTTTAATAGGAGATCTCCTCGAGACTTTCTCTTATTAATGACAATCCTTTCAAACCGGTATGGTAAGTTATTATCATTAAAAGAATAATAAATGTGCATTGGGAAGGGTGCGAGGGTGGTGGGGATGGACGAGAGAAAAATATGATTTGATATTTTTGTGAACCCCAGAAACCGCGAACCTGCAAGTTCACGATGGTATAAGGTGTGAAATTGGCTAAGTATAGAATGATGTGGCGGTCAGACAGACTCATCGTAGGTGGAATGAGACTTGGAATTTCGGGGAGTCCGGGGATCAAAATGTAGATCATAGAAATTTTTTGGTGCAATGTGTATATCAAGGAACATGGGAGCATGAGAGTTAGATCCTACCAACTCGGGAACCCGTGATTGTAAAATCAACTAAGTATGGAACAACACGGCAGTCATTCAGACTCCTGATGTGAAGTTATAGATGGAGATAAGAAATATTAAGTCCTCCAACCCGGGAATGCACTGTTTGAAAAATGTGACTAAGTGTAGAACTAGAAAGGGATAGTAGGAGGGAAAAAAGAAAAGGGAAAAATGGGTAATTATAGAAGAGGGAAAAGAATGGGATTTTTTTTGGGAAAATAGAAAAGGGGAGGGAAATTTTTGAAGCGAGAAATGACCTCAACAATAGGCTCCAACTGTGGGATGATAACCCCCTGTGGGTTGTTAAGAATCCATAATCTCTCGTGACCAGGTGCTTTCTCCCATTGGGCTATGGAGTCAGATTAAGAATATAAAAACTAAAAATAAAATTATGTACAATGAGAATGAAAAAGTTCTAGAAGAAGAAACCTTTCAAATGTTTCCCATTGACAGGCAACATTAACCTTTTTCCTTTCATGTCTTGGAGCATATATGAGTTAAATCCAAATATCTTTTCAACGACATAGGGTCCGATCCAGAGTGCTTCAAACTTTGTATGCATGAATGGATTCTCCTTGGATTTGTTCCAAAGCATTTCTAGTTCCCCCTTCTGAAATTTATTCATAGTTGTCCTTTGATCAAAATATCTCTTGATGCTCTTCTGCCTCTGAGAAGTTCAATTCAAGGCCTTGCTTCATTCCTCTTCTAGCTTCATCAGTTGATTGATTCTTTTCTATATAGGCAAAGTATCTTCTGTATCCTTAGTATTAACCACAGAGATCAATGCATTAAGCTCGAGGCTAATCAACATTTTTGCCTCCATAAACCAATAGATATGAAGAAATCCCGGTGTTATCCTTCGGGGTTGTCATGCTTTCCCATAATGCTTCTGTCAGCTTCAGATGCCAATTCCTTTGGTTGCTATCAATGGTTTTCTTCAATATTTGCACAAGTGTTTTGTTCGTGGATTCAACAATGCCATTTTCTTGTGGATGATAATTTGATGATTGACCCATGATGATCGAACCATTGTCTGTGATAAATTTACCAGGGACACCAAACCTTGACAGAATGTTGTCCTTGAGGAATCTAATCAATTCTTCGGTATCAACCTTCTTGAGTGCCACCGCTTCTGGCCATTTCATGAAATAATTGGTAGCTATCAGAATGTACATATGCCCCTTACTATATTTTGGATTAATCGGCCCAACAACATCAAGTCGCCATTGAGAAAATGGTTGTTCCACCACAATTGGCTTCAAAGGCATCACAAATTTCTTCATTTTTCCTGAAAACTGCTGACATGACAAACATCTTCTTATTGCGGCATGCGAATCCATGAAGATAGAAGGCCAGTAAAATACTGCTCTAATTATTTTGTGGGAAGTTACAGTAGGTGCAAAGTGTCCACTGGATATTCCCTCATGGAATTATTTGATCAGTCCTTGAGCTTGATTCTGATCGACACATGTCAGTAGTATGCCATCAAAATTTCTTTTAAAAAGTATGTCAACAATCAACAGGTATTAATTCACCTTCATATTGAGTGTCCTTTGCTCCTTGGGATTCATTGTAATATGAAATTTCCCGGACCTTAAATAGAATATGATATCTTCGTACCATTATGAATCAACTAATAGTTCTCAGACTGAGATTGAAATCATCCCATCGACCGAGTCCCCATTTGCAATAATCTTGCATAAACCTTGTCCTTTGATTACCTTCAAAGGTTTAAT
>JASDQU010737645.1:313707-324654 GCA_032191745.1 Picea mariana
CTCTCATCATCCACTCACTGTTGGCCACGTGTCCCATTCTTTTCCACATCAGCCGTTCACCCGAAGGCGAGTTCATTTCTCCCATCTTCCTCTCCTTCCACCCGACGTCTTCCGCCATGAATCATCCTTCGTCATCCTTCTCTCATCTTGTCACCCTTTCCACGTCCTTACAACCCGACACCACCATTCCACCACCATTCTTGTCGTGTGCTCATCCTCCGTGCTAGCCTCCATGCCAATCTCTCCAGCTGTTCAATTGTTCCAGGTGGCAGTGCGAGAGAAGTCCTCCTTATCCCGAAATGCTGAGTTGGCTGGGCCGTTCCCAATCCCAAGAAGCAGTTATTGAAGCGGTTGAGGGTCGTTAGACATCGTCTCCGCCATTATGGGGACGTCCTGCAATGAATTAAAGGCACGTCGATTCGCTGATGTAACTGTCAGAAGAATGATCGCATCTGCCATAAGTTGCACGATTATTCAAAGATTGCGGTCGCAAAGTGTCAGAAGCCATGTAGACGCAAAGCCTTCAATGCAGTTTCTTGGTTCCGCTGCTGTTATTGTTTTGAGTATATGTAGGCATTTTTGCCATTTTTGTATCTATCGATGGTAGAGCTAAGCTCCCGACTGTAAAGTTTCAGCGATATTTTGGTTTCCTGGTTATGCCTCTGTGTTTGAGACTTCTTGGTTTATGACAAACAATTCTTCTTTTTACATCTTTGTTTCATCTCATGCCGGAGTGTTCACAGTCGAATGATTCGCGTGGATTGCTGCATTTGTGTTATGATAAAGGATTTGTCGTGGCATTTATGTATTCTTTGGTTCTCTGTGTTTGACTGTAAAAGGATTTTGCGTTTGAATACATTCTTCTCCAGTCTGTGATGAACCTGATGTTTATTATAGACCTTTGCACCCTTCTTGCATAAGTCTTCCACCTGCTCACCTTTTACTACGACTCACTGTTTGGAGTCTATCAAGACCTCACTCGTTCATGTATGCCTGGTCTGGTTTTTGAGTTGACACAACGCTGTTTTGAGTTTTCCTCCATTTGATCACCCTTTAAACAAATCGTGACATTAAACTGATGGGCGTCGGGCTCTGCTCCTGCAAGCAATCCAGGAGTGACCTCCGATAGCCAACAACTAGAAAGAAGCATATTTTCTCCTTATGTTCTCCAACACCAACTGGATGGAAGCACCTACTTCCACTTATACAAGCACCAACTTGCACACATAAAACTCTTCGTTTTCCCTAGCACCACCTTGCCACCCTGTTTTCTAGCCACAACTAGATGGAAGCTACAACTCCCAATATTCAAGCACCAAATTGAATGACAGAGGACCACAACTCTCCCTAGCACCACCCTACCACCCTGATTATAAATATTTGCTTGAATAAACATCAATACAGATATTTCAATTCTTACCACTTCTTCTCTATTCTGCAATTCTGCTCTGCTTCTGTCTATTCACGCTTGACTGCTCTTGATTTCTCTTTTCTGTTCTGCAATTTTGTTATGCTTTACACTACTTCTGCTCTACTCATACTTGGATCGACTTGCTATCTCTTTCCATATGCTCTTACTTTTTTCTTCTCATGCTCTTAGGTTCTTGTACATTCTGCTCTCTTCTCCCTTTCTGTTCTGTCCAGCTTCTATTTCTCATCTCTCAATTTGTTCTCACATTGTGCATACTGTAATTTTTATTTCTTACAGTTCAACTCATTTTTTCAGAGAAAACAGTAACCTCACTCTATCTCTGCATTTTTCTTTTATGCTATCTCCCATGATCAGTTACACATCGAATCTACAACACCCAAGAACCATGATTCAACTAGTATAACTGAATCGTACCTGATCAAGAACTCATGAAGTGAAACAATAACCCTTCGATCAGACTGACGATTAATCATTGCCATTGGATTATACACGCAGAGGTTTTCTGACTTTTCAAATGTGTTCCTTGTGAACTTTACCTGAGCGAACTAGCATTGAGCGTGTTCCTCCCCACATGACCACTGGTTGTGACCATACGCCAAATAAAAAGAGTGCTTCATGACTTCGCACATTGGATATGTTGCTGCGAGTCACCTCGATTCTCCCAACTCCCGATCTCCTAAGTGGGGCCTAGAAATGCTAGCTCCTTCCCCTATTCTCCACTGATGTGACCACTGGATATCACCACATGCTAAGCAAAAATGTTCTATGTGACTTCATGTTTCACGATCTTGCAAGTTAGCTCTCCTCCATTCTCGAATGTACGAACTCTCGAACTCCAAACTTCATCGTGCCAGATCAACGGTCCATGACCCTCAGTGATCCGACGACCCAGATCTTCTCTTCGCACTTCCTTTCTTCTATTTTGTTATTCCCAATTCTTCACTCTCGTTCAATCGATGATCCACGACTTTCCTATGATTTGACGACCTAGATCATCTCTTCGTGAATTGGGACTTCGCGACTTCGCGTTTCATGATATTGGTAGTCAGGTCAACTCCTTTCTTTCATTTCTCGATTTCCAAACTCCACTTTCGTTTGATAGACGACCCATGACTTTCTTGTGATCCAATGACCTATATCATCTCTTCGCAAATAGGGACTTTGCGTTTCGCGATGTTGGTAGTCAAGTCAACTCCTTTCTTTCATTTCTCAATTTCTGAACTCCGCTCTCGTTCGATTGATGACCCATGACAATCCTCGATCCAATGGTCCAGATTTCATCGGGACTTCACATTTCGGGACTTTAGAGATGGCCTCTTCCCACTCATGCCATTCTCAGTCATATCAAAGCTTCAAACCTTTGTCTCGCGATTCCTTCTTTCCTGTTCACCATTCTCAGTTGACATCAATGACAACACTGACAATACATTTGTCTCATGATTCCTTCTTTCCTGTTCACCATTTCAATTGACATCAATGACAACACTCACAGAGGGAACATAAGCTATAACATGGGAGTTTAATATATACGTCTGAAAGTGTGCCACAAATTTAACAAGAGGCAAATCCTATTTCTCCATTTCTGAATACCTCAACTCATAGTTGTGTAGGGTTTTTCTCATAAAACTTATCGAGAGTTCTTCTCCATTGCTAGTTTTTCGAGTGAGGACATATGCAACGACTGCCTCTGTAGCAAATGAATAGATAATAAAATATCTCTGAAAGTATGGACTAATGGGGATGGGAGAGATGGTGATTGACCCTTTTATATTGTTGAACTCTTCCTAAGTATCTGTTGTCCATTCAAATCTCTGCTCCTTTTTCAACAAAAAATTGATAGGTTTTACGATGCTTGTGTAATTAGGGACAAATCTTTGAACAAAATTGATTTTCCCGAAGAATGACTGGAATCCCATTTTAGACATGGGGAGGTTGAGTTCATTAATTGCTTTAACTCTTTCTAGATCCATGTAAATCCCTTCCTTGCATACAATCTGGCCCAACAACTTGCCTTGAGTCACAACGAACAAGCATTTCTTTGGGTTTAGAGAAACACTGTATAATCTACATCTTTCAAAAACCTTTCTTAAATGATGGATGTGATCCTCCCTTTTGTTTGAATGCACTGTCAAGTTATCTTGATAGTCTTCCATAAACTTTCTTATCAATCTATTGAACGCATGATCCATGGCCCTTTGGAAAGTGGCTGCAACGTTCTTCAAACCGAAGGGCATTCTAGCATATGCATATGTTTCCCATGGTGTGGTAAATATTGTCTTTTCTCTATCTTCCTCAACTACAAAAACCTGATTATATCTAGAGAAACCATCCAACATAGAAATGCAGGCCGATCCAGTAACTTGCTGTAGCAGAAACTCCATGTTGGGTAATGGAAAATTATCTTTTATTCTCGCTTTATTAATATCTATGAAGTCAACGCACATTAATATTTCCCTGGTCTTCTTCCTGAAAATCACTAGATTTGAAAGCCATTCTGAATGTATGATGGGATAGATTATCCCTTCCTTCTTCAACTTCTCCAACTCAATTTTTACCAGAGGTTTCAGCTTGGGATTCATCATTATTATTTTTTGTTTCACTGGTTTATCTTCTTCCCTCAAAGGAATGATATGTTAGAATGTCATTTTATCATAGGCCTTGAAATCATCATAGGTCCAAGCGAACACATCAATATATTCTTTGAATAAGACAACATATTTATCAACCTCCTTGGGGGTGCAATCAACTCCCAAATTGACATATTTCGAGGACTGGTCTGTTCCAATATTGACTTTTCTTATTTCTTGCACCTTTTGAATTGAAACTTCTTCAAGAGTATTCTTGACATGATCGTATTTTGTAAACAAATATTCAACTTGCATACAATATTTCGGGATGACAATTGAGCTATCGTCTTCTTCATCGTCATCATTTAACAAAAAATTCTCCAATTGTTCATCATTCTCAAATACTTGTAAGTACTCAATATTATCGGGCACATATGGTTGAAAGAATCTTTCTACCTGGAAATATGTTTTGCTTAGGACATTGTCTGGGTTTGATAATGAGGTTGCCAATGCTAGTGAATTGGCCTTGTGATTCTTGTCCCTTGGAATGAAAGCGATGTTGAAAGAGTTGAAAGATTCCGTCAGTTCATTAACTCTTTTGAAATACATCTTAAGTCTTTCCTTTTTGATTTTGTACTTTTGGGTAACCTGATTGACGACCAACTTTGAATCTCCAGTCACAATGAGATGTTCTATTTTCATTTCTTGTGTGAGGATCATCCCCTGGATCAAAGCTTTGTATTCTACCTCATTATTCGTGCATGGAAACTGTAGTATTACAACATCGGGATGCGTCATCTTATATGGTCTTATGGGAAAAATTCCAACTTCGTTCCTAGATTTAGAATAGGCTCCATCGAATGACATTCTCCAGTAGCCTTCAAACAAAAATTTTGGGCCTTCCAAGTCTTGAACTCATTCTAGGATTTCGTTGTGCTCCATGTCCAAGATATCATAGTTTCCAATACTGAAATATATGTAATCTTCCATTAATTCATTATCCTTCTTCTTGAACGAAAAGGGTTTTCTGGGTTCATGAGGTACATTAATCATTGCTCCCTCCTTGCCTAGTAACATCATATAACTTTCGTTGTTCATTATATATTCACCGATCATGGAGGTCCAATCTCTTCCCAACACAACCCCATATGCTGGAGGCAGGTCTACCACCATAATATTAAAAACTGTGATGATATGGGGGGCTGCTGTAATCCAGGCATGAAAATCATTGATTTCTCCATACGCCAACACTTTTATAGAATCGATTGCATATATGCTCTCACTTTTTTCATAATACTTAGTGCAACTCATGCCCAATGCTTCCATGACTGCAAGTGGCATTATATTATTTTTCTCACCAGTATCAACTAAAAAATTATGTAATTCACCATCATGGTTTTCAATTGAAATGTAGAAGGGCGGAATTTTACCTCTCAGCTTAGTAGTCGATGGGCTTTGGTTTTGTTTTGGAGTGGTAACAACAACTTCAGTTCTTTCTGATGGATCATCCAACAACTTTAATATGTTTTGCCTCTATCGAGGAATATTTACCACTTTTATAAAAGGAAGATTTATCCTCAACTTACTTAAGTCCTCCATGACATTATACGTCATTTGAGTTGATCTTGACGCCATTTGTTGCCTTGTGGTTCCAACTATCACTTTCTCATTCAACACTTTTTTATTTGATTTTTCCTTTTCTTTTTATTTTTGTTTTTCTTTGTCAGAGTTGCCCTTATTCTTTGGTCTATTTACAAACCCTCTTGTCTAGGTGATGTTTTCTTGCGAGTTAGGATCATTGTCACCCTCTCCACATATATACATGGACGTCTCACATCCGTCCATCTGCATAGTCTTAGAGATTTCATCAGGTAAGTAATAACCTTCTTTCTCGACCAATTGCTTGTCATAGACATCATCCAAAAAAACCACATTTGGAGTAGGCTGTCTAGGAACCCTTGGTCTCTGTGGGTCGTCAGTATTCTCAAACCTGACTCTGTTTTCGGGGGAAGGGTTCCTCCTTTTTTAGGGAATCAACATTCTTGGGTTTGGCATGTAATTATCTCCCCTTCTTAGCCTGGTTATTTCGTTCTGCATCTGTTTGATGGTTCTATTCATCTGTGCAATCTCAATTCTTTGCTTTGTTTTCTGCACCACCACAGGATCAACTTTTACGTCAGGTATGGTTCCTTTAAAAAATCTCCTCCCTCCATTTTATTCTGAGTTGCCCGAAGTGTTATAATTGAGAGTCACCCTCATATTTCTAGAGGATAAGCCCAATACCCATCAAATAGGTTTGTAATGGTAATTTTATGATAAATTGTCAAATGGAAAAAACTCAACATATCAATGCTTAAACACATAAATTTCTAGGTAAGAATGCATAAGCAAATGAGGTATTGGCTAACTTCAGTCAGTGATTTAAAGATAAGTGTGAGTAGATGGAAGAATTAATGAGAAGGATGAATAAGTATACTAATAGCATCAGGCCTTACTAGTAGACAAATGAAGAAAAATTTCAAACACAAGAACTTCTTGATCTAAACTCTAAAACAATGATAACAATTTTAGCAACATCACAATAAAGCATACATTGTAACAAAACTATAACATCTCATTTGAATCATTCAATAGTGAGAAATCAGAGTAAGAAAGAAACAAGGTAATGGAAAAGAAAGATGACTTTTATTAGGCAAAATGTCTCAAATATCATACATTAAAACCAGAGTCTGGCTCTGTTACATCAAAGCATTACATAAGGGAGTCTATGCTCAACCATTCAAACCCAAAAATGTCATTCTAATGATGTATTTATATTCTAAACAATGAGTGATAGCATACAACTTGAGATGGATCCTCTAATCTAGGATTCACCCACTTAAAACTGAAAATGTTACATCTGTACAAGTGTGTTGTTGGGAAATAATACCCTACGGACTAACAAGCTAGGGCTAGACTTGCATGCAGATTTTTGACCTTAAAGAAATGACCTTTTCCTACCACCCAAAACATAAACCCCTCTTTCAAGACACATACATGGAAAGGAACTACTAACCTTTTTACTGATGTTTGGTGTAGATCCTCCGTTGCGCTTCTTGACTGCTTGCTCGTATGGCTCCTTCCAAAGTTAACCTGTAATCAAGACAAAACACTACGCATGCATGCTATTTTTCTACTTGAGGGTTAGAAATTAAGCATAAATTACATAAATCACATATAACTCATGCATTGGGACGGGAAAAGTATTCTTTTATTAATCTCAAGATGAATCAACTTACAATAATGATAGAGACCGGCCACCGTTCCTTGATCCTGATCCTGGGCTCCTCCTCTTATTTTGTCCTCCAAATGCTTTGCGTTAATTCTCCTTAGGCTTGAGGAAAGGATAAAGGGTTGGGACAAATTGGCTTGGCAAATGGGTAGAGTTTCTTCGCTACAATTTTCCTCCTCCAAATAGTGCCCCTACCCCTTCTTTTATAGGCTAGAAGGAGCTAGGGTTTTGGACGAACTCTTGGCCATGCATGGCCGGGAGTTCCAGTTAACTGACCCATAGTTTTTTGTCCCGTCGGCAACTTTTCTGTTTTTGTGCTTTGTTAGGTAAACACGGGCTATAGTAGGCCTGCCAGTGTTCCAACGCGTGCAGTAGTAGGCCTGCCAGCGTTCCAACGCATGCAGTAGTGAGTTAGGGTGCGTGTCACTTGATTTAAGAGGATTTTCAAGAGTTTATTCAGCATGGCCTTGGCAAGGAAGGGATATGAGTTGGCCTGATGCCAGGTAAGCATGTATGGTGCAATTTAGGTTTATAACAGATGCCCCCTAATGTGTGAGGTCAGAAGAGCATCTGATGGCCGAAATACATTACCAATTCTTTACCAATCTGTACTGATACGCTGAATGAGGAAGCCCAAGGATCAGGAGTCAGGAGGTGCCGTCTGCAAAATAATCAAATGTCTCACCGAGGCGGGCATACCCATGCTCGGGATAAAATAAAACCATGGCTACCATTCAAATACACTGGAGATCCATGTCAAATAACTATAAAGAGTAGCCACGAATAATACACAGTGGAGCTACATCTCAAAATCAGAAAGATATACATATAGAGTATCCATCTCCCAGAAGCTGATTCGGCCTGATGGCTGTACTTCAGAGCTCGAGCAACAACTTCAAAGTCTTCTAAAACTCGGGTAGGAGTGTAATATGTGTGTACGACTGCACTACCCATAGGTCTTCGACGGCTCGTCGGTTATGGACTTGATAATCTTGATGATCGGACTGAAGGCTTCAGTGATTTCGAACAAAGACTTGATTGGACATTTAGGATGGCCGGGTATGTGGACAAGAGACATAATGCAGAGGGGCCAACTCATGCTCAGTGACAAACTTCCCTTGGACAATAGCACGACAAGTGATAAGACTCAGGCAGCATATCTGTTAATCATAAGTCTACGAAGCAGGAGGTAACGCAAACTCTCCATATGTTTGGAAGAGTAACCAAACGGTGGAGGACACAAATCTATATAGCGAGAAAAAGCTTCCTAAGGTCGTACTACATCCTATAGTTTGATGATCAAACATATATATGTGCTTTATCCAAGGGTGACTCATTATGCTGCCAATAAAGAAAATACTTTTCCCATCCTCTTTTTGGGGTATATTTGATTTTTTTGTTCTTTTTGATGATTTGTGAAAAAGAATAAAAAAATATTACGTTACAAAGGAGGAACGAGTTCTGCAAACATACAAGTTCGAGACACAAGGACAATACTGATGTTCTAAGGAAATGATACTCGGGAAAAATCCTCCAGTGGCCAAAGGTGTTAAGACGCAGACGCAAACTGTTACTAGGCTGATGGGTAAGGTATGCAAATGCGGTTGATAGAACACATAATGGTAACGTCCTTCGATGTAAGTTTAACGAGCCCAGAGAAGGGAAGCTCAGTGGTTTTTCATATTTAGAGAGTCTGAAAAAGCATAAAAGGAAACTCCATTGGGGTACCTTTTTCGTCAATAGTCTAGTCGGTTCGAAAAAGGGATAAACTAGCACCGATTCGACGTCAATTCAAAACCATTTTAACGAGTGTGAAAAGGACAAGATCACTCGGCTATTTTTTCACTTTTAAGGAGTCTGAAAAAATCTTAACTATGGACTCTGTCAGGAATGTTCTTCTGGACCATTTTAACGAGTGTGAAATAATAAGGTCACTTGACAATCTTTTCAATTTTAGGGAGTCTGAAAAGAGCTTAACTATGGACTCCGGGGGGTTTTCTTTTTCGTAAATTTAGTCCCTCAGGCCCGAAAAAGGAATAAAATTATACCTGAGGATACTATTCTAAAGAATGGAAATTCAATAGAGTATTCCTTTGTTCGTACAGTTGACCGTCCGAACCGAAAAAGGGGTAAACTACCGCCGGACAGACGTGACTTCAAATTTCAGTTTAACGAGCGTGAAAGGCCACAAGATCGCTCGGTAATCTTTTCATGTTTAGAGGGTCTGAAAAGGGCTTAAAAGGAGACCCATTATGTTTTGGGAGTCTGGAGGGTAAGTCAAAGAGTGAAAAAGACCCATGCAAATGAGGTTCAAACTCGTATTCAGGAAAGACTATACGGACTCCTGAGCCTACAGTGTTATTTAAAAACTGCATGGACACCATAATGCAACTAGGACCTACCTAGGGCATCCATGTTATGGTAAGCTCTACCACCAAGTTGCGACACTTATAGAGCAGATATGATGGTTCCATGTCACAACCGGATGGGATCGATCCTATATCATAAGAAAAAAGGCAACGAGATACAAAAGTTGGGGTAGAATCCTAACCTATATGCTCAAGTTGATTTTTGAAAAATAATTTTTTTTATGGACCGTCAATATATATATATATATTTTTTATTTTTTCGAAAGTCAATAAAAAATGTCCCAATACCTTATCAAATCCCTGCCATATAACTCCTGGATCACTCAAAATGGTTTTTGGTATAAAGAAAATGATAAAGGGGCCCAAAAAAGTGACAAAAAGAGGCCAAAAAGTCTATAAATAGAAGATGGCAGCTCATTATCACCATTGCTGATTTGGAAATTGACTCTGGAGCCAAAAGACCCCCTTTTCCAAAGATCGTGATTCCGGGAGCTACAGTGGATGAAACGGACTTTTGGTTGGACCAAGTAAGTACAAACTCCCTTGTCTTGCAATTCAACACTTCAATTATTGCATTTAATTGATTTTGGGGGTGGGCGTCGACCTCAAAGAGGTCGGCCCTAAGCAAACGCGAGCTATCTAGGGACAGCCCACGGGTACCCGCGAGCAGGGCAAATCTTGCCCGCGGGTACCCGCGATTGTCGTCTCTACAGGCCGCGGGTACCCCCCCCGTGATGAAAAATTGATTTAAATAAGTACTAATCCCCCCTCTTTTTTTTTTTGCTTGTGTTGGCAGGATGCATGTTCAGTGGAGGGAAAGGGAGCACGAGGCCACCAATGAGTTAGTGGCCATAGATCCGAACGTTATGGCCGTGCTGACGCAGTGTGGTTTAGTGAAATTCTTTTTGTGTCCGTTTATGCACGCACAACCAAGGCTACTGAACGCCCTGATTGACTATTGGCACCCGGATGTAGAGGCTTTCATGATAGAGGGGCAATCCTTGGTGCCCACCACCAAGGATATTTATTTTTTGACTGGCCTCTCGAGGAGAGGGGAACCGGTCAACTTTCAGACTTTTCCCGTGGGGCCGAGCAAAGTCTCGGAGCTGATAGAGGAGTATTGTGAGGTTGGGATTGATCATAGATCTTCCTCTATACCCGTTAGTGGGATTACCAGCCTCGCCCTTCAGACTATTTTATCACTCATTGGGCGGATTACCAGCTCCGCAGCCGTGCATCAGGCTTCGCGCGCACAGATGAACTGTGCAATCCAGTGCATGAATGCACAAATTTTTGATTGGAGTACCA
>JASDQU010737645.1:339585-389036 GCA_032191745.1 Picea mariana
ACATAGTTAGGAACATAGCTTCGAGGTTGTTAAACGAGCAAATGGATCTACTAGGAAACATTGTATACCATTCATAATCTCTTTTTGATAAAGTTTGCATAATCAACCTCACCGTGACATCATCATATTCAACTCGATGAAATTCAAAAATGTCAAGAAATAAGTACATATGCCTCTTTGCATCGATTGTCCCATATCTAGAAAATTCCTTTAAAGTTTCCTTATGGATAACATGGAGCTCATGTTGTTCACCTATGAGATTAAGAGGGGAATCTCTTACCCTCCTTCTATTTCCAAACCCTGGGATTCCTTGGTTTCTTGCAACATCTCTTTCGCTTCCTTGTCTCTCCTCATGATGCTCATTTCGGGGCTGTTTGTCTCTCGCTGCCATTTTTGAGGAGGTTTCAGGATCATACTTTTCACTTCTAAGGACAAAGAGTTGCTTACTTTTATTTCTGGTAATGGGTCCCTTGTATTCATCTAGGTTCAATCTTGACCTTTGTTATTGTGCTGCTCTAGCCAATATTTGGTTTCTTCAATCTTGTCATTCTTCTCTCCTTTGTCTTCGGAGGATTTCTCTTTCTTCTTATTGGAATAAGATCTTCCAGGATCCTTCTAACTCCTCTCAAGTATGGGATGTTTATATTACCGGATTATACAACTAGTGCAAAATTCTTCCTTGATTATTCAATCCAATTTCTAAATGGGGTTGATTACCCTGGGGTAAAGTCATATATTATTTCAAAAACACTCAGCCAGGTTCCAAATTTTCAGTTCATGTCCTCAGTATGGTCGCCAAAAATGTTGACGCTTGAATCCGTTATGACCCAAACGACAACCTCACGAGGATACCCCTCCTGCGTTTTTATAGAGGTGGTACTCCTCTGTTCGAGATTTTTTTTAAATGTGGGACTTTTATAGAATTCTGTCGAAGGAAAGTAAAAATATATATAAAAGAAAAACAAAAAATGTTATTTATTTATTTTATTTTAAAATAAAGTTCCTCATAATGGAACAAGAAGCACATACATTCATACATTTAAAGCAAATAAACATAATTTCCTCACATCCATCATAGTAGGGCTAAAGATTTCTGATCACATAAAAAATTAAAAGAAAATGATCCACATGGATAAGAGAACTTTGACAGAGTGATACGTGGGAAACTCAAATGAATATAATGATAGATCAACCTCAAATAATTTATATTTAGAAAAACTGGGTTACAATGTACAGTCGAGATTGTTCCCAAAATAGCTCTCTTGGAATTTCTAAAAAATATATAGTTCAATAAATATTCTCTGAAATTAAAATGAGTTTGTCATAATGATTGGGACTGGGGCTCTCACGGACCATAAAACAAATATGTATAAGAATGAAGTTCGTAGAAATAAGAAATTGGGTGGAGGAAGACATCAAGACCTGATAAGAAGAAAAAGGAAATTATTAGTCTTTGGTTAAACCTTTTTATTTAAAGAGGTGTAGTAACTGGATGAAGAGATTGATAAAGGCAAAAGATGTGATCAATATGAACTTACTATGATGGTATCTCCTATTTGTCACTTGATCTCTGATTTCCTTTTATGGCTTTCATCGGCGGTTACATGAACCATCTCAACCATCCTTTGCCCTTCATTGATAAGTTTGTCAACAACCTTTTTAAACCACTCCTCGATGTAGCTCCTCATTGGCGCCACGTTGATTTCATGATGGATTTTTATATTGAAGACCTCTCCTTCCAAGTCCCTTAGATCAATAGAAATGTTTCGCAAAGCTTCTTCAATATCTTGATTTTTAATCGAATAGTCGCCTAGCCAGTTTTCCACGTCATCTTCACTATAATCAAGAATGCCATAGAATATTTCAAATGATAACCCTTTAAAGATATCAAATTGTTCGTCAAATGCTTGCTTGGTTAATAACAACAAGTTGAGTATCAATTTGGGGTCTTGGACCCTATTGGTGCTCCTAGATAGGTCTATCTTAGTCAACTTTTTGAATAATTCTTCTCTTCTGGTTATGGCCTGGCTGCATGCTTGGACAATAATATTCAGGTTCTTAACCTTTTCCTTCCAGCATACATTTAGTTGTTTTATCTGGTTCGGAGAAGGGAGATCCTCCTCTCTTCTTCTCAAATCTTTTATATTGGTAACTTTAAAATCAAAGGGTACAACCACATCGAGGTAAAAACCTTCCTCATTTTTCAAATCTACCTGTAAATATTCATGAAAAGAGTGTGCTCTCATTCCAAAAGAGACCATGCTCTTTGACATCTCCCAAGCCTCTATAATTAGTTCAATTCTTTTCTTGATATTCTTCGCCACATAGCCTTGAGATGATGTGAGAAGGCTTGCTACTCCTTTTGATTTTTCCACAGGTGTGGTACGCCCGATCATTGCTAAAGGACTAGCAAGTATTGGAAGAGGCATTAAATTTTCCTGCAATTCTTTGATTCGTTCCTGTTAGCACTCTGTAAATTTGTTCAGATGATAAACAAATGACATAGGTAACTATTTCAACCAACTGAAGGCTGGATTCTGACCCTTCCAAGCAGAGAGGGCTCTCTCAAATGTGTAAATACTGGAAATACTCAAAAATATTTGGCGATGGGCAAACAGAGGTCAGATTCTACAATAGGATAAGTTTTTGAAGGGGTTGGTAGGACTAACAAGAGATCGGGGTGATTGGGAAATGGGGTCAACTTTTGAAATCATATGAAAATTTACAAGCTACGTATTCCCGAGGGAACATAGGCAAAATAGGCACTGTATTCAACCAAATAAGAAATATGAGATGGCAGTTGGAAGAAGAGGAGAGACTACCATACCAAGGGGCATCTGAAAAGGAATGAGTCTCTTGATACGACTTTAGAAGAAAGAACATAAAGGCTGGACACCGAAAACAGAGCACCAATCAAGGGTGAATTCTGAACCAGAAACCAATAAGCACATACCAAGCATAATCGGTGTAAGAAGGAGCACTAGCAAAATAAATTCCTTCTTTTACTTAAATATTATTACTAGTAGCAAAACAAATTCATGAAGATGGAATACATGAAAACATATTGAACATTAACACCATGATGAATCTCGGCTATCCAAGAAAACCTTCTTTGCTTGTATTAAAAATCACAAGAAATCACAAAATTTTTCTGCTACAAGGGCATGCCCCTTTCTAGCCAGTCGAACCATTCATTTATCTTTTTAACAATATATATAGATAAATTACATATGAGACTCAAAAAATGGATCTTCTTTTCCAAGATTCCGAAAATAGATATCGGTTACAGAGGGAGTAACTTATCAAAACCGAACTCCTACTTTCTCGGGACAGTTACAAAAAGAAGTCGAAATACCTGGGATCTTTCCACTAAATGCCATTTGTCTACAATATCATAAGAATCCCTGAAATATATTCAATTTAGCTTGTCGTGTGGTTTTATTTCAGCTTTTCAATTTCTTCCTTTAACGTGTCAAGCCAGCTAGGCCGATCTTCTTTAGTTCTTTTGACTGTTCCAACTTTAACCTCCTCCTTTCATTGATTTTTCCTTTTGCTCTTGCCATATTGTGTGTGGTATCCATCTGTGTATCCATTAATTATCAAATCCCTCATAATAGGATTCAACCTGATCTCTTTGCTTGATTTTGGCTCATCAACAGATTTTGTGCGAGATTTTGTTGTTAGGAATTGCGCAACATGCCTTTTTCCCTTTTTACTTGATAGTCCTGTCACATTATTCAAATTCCTTGGTTTGCTAAAAACCACTAGATATTTCTCCTTAGCTTCCTCTGGTTTCCCAGGGAACACGAGCCTATTTCCCTCAACTGCACATGAATTTTACGAGTGATTCGATTTGCCGGTATCCGGGTCTGGAATAAACTGTCAATTACCCAAAATAGAGTAATTTCGCCTGTGTTTTGAGTAACAGTCACCATCAAGAACTAATCATGGGCTACTCAAGAAAGTTCTTACAGGGATAACAACTTCTCACGTTCGACCATTGATTTCCAATGATGAGCATTAAATCGGTTATTCGGCAGTGCTTACTTGTCATTGCGCAGATGAATGATACCTAAACAGGTGTCTCGAGATGATTAGACTGGCTGTCAAGTTTCCTTTCCACATGTGACCCTTGGATTTGACCCATTTAATGAAATTTAACATGTGATTTTGAGGGTGTGATGGGGTGGTTTTGAGTTTACCCACTTTTCCCCCTGAAATGTGTTTGAGGCCGCCACGTACCTTTGCGGGTAAACCACAGTTGAAATTTTGGGCCCGCTTAGAAATTTTAACCTCCGCGCTATTTCCAACTCCGAAATCTCTCCCAACCATTGATCTCGGTGGATGATGATCTATGCCCTTTCGAGCTCAATTTTCCTAACACCTCCGCCAAATTTAATCTCTTTTTCCATTTCTGGCACTTCCCCAAATTTATCTGACTTCTAAATCAGTTTAGCACCTCACTAACCCTGAAATATCTATTTCACACCAAAAATTTAAATGGTGATAACAATTCCTTTAACCTGACATTCTCTGATTCAAGGCCTCCAATAGAATTATCTAGAGCATCTCTAGTTTCTCGGTGAATTTGGGAAATCTGGGAAGGATGCATGTTCCGTAGGTTAATATCTGAACGAGATTTCCCCTTTTCATTCTTTACATATCTTTTCTCAATAATCAAATTTTTGGACTCACTATAAAAAACAATGCTCTGAAATACAAAACACTCTTCTTCATCGAATATCTCGCTCTCAATTATTTCCATCTGAGGATTTTGGTGAGGAGTGTTCTCTAGCTGGTCGACATTGGGGAACACTTTCTTGATGTCAATTTCGAGTTCCATATCCTCAAGGGAGAGGTCGTGGATGTCACTTTCACCTTGAGGTCCCTCCTCCTCTTGCACCATGTTTTTTCTTTTCTTATTCAAGGGAAGCTTGTGAGAACTTTCAATTTTTCTTGAAGGACGATTATTATCTCCTCCTCCACCTGAAGAATTGTGGGTTAATTTCTTAATTTAGTGGGGAATTGGAATCCCGCTTCGAGATGTTGCACTCTTTGGAGTGACAGTTAGGGATTGGGCACTTTTCTCACCTGGACCTTTTCCTCTCTGCTTGTATGACTCATTGGTGTTGAGTATCCTTTTCAGGTCACCAGTGTCACGAGCAGGAGTGCCTGAGACATTATCTCCATATTCATTTAGAATATCATTAATGAAAGAATTTTTGAAACCAACAACTAATAGATGTTCTACAAAATTTCCGTTAGGGTTGAACCCTTTTACTCTTTCAACATATTTTAGATTGAGGCTATGGAAGTGGCCCACAAATTCCTCAATCTTGTTCATATTTTTGAATATGAAGTCCCCAACTTTCCAAGGCAAAGGTATGAATTGATTTTTTCTCTTTTCATAGAAAAAATGCAACCAATAGTTGTACTACCTTACTATTTCAGCAACAAACATATTTTCAAATATGTGGCACAGAAGGAAGGAAGGATTTTCCTTGGAACAAAAAATACTTATAATGTTATAATTCTCCATTTATTTTAGTGTCCCCTTCCTATGAAGGAACTTACTCACTTGGTCAGACATCCAAGGAGTGTCCTTTCAAAACAACAAGCCTTTAAAAACTGAGACAAAATCATTAAAAACTTCATAAAAATGTTGGGAGGCCTCGTGCCTCCATAATGTTTGATACAAGAAGGTTACTGGGTTGAATTCACAAATTACATTCTTACACATAGATAATCTCGAGAACTGAAAAAAATGCGCTATCACGAAAACCAAATAAGATTACATAAAGAATTTCTTCTCCTTCTTGTATTGCAACAATTGGGAAGAGATCTCAGTATTAACCACTGAGATCAATGCATTAAGCTCGAGGCTAATCAACATTTTTTCCTCTTTCCCATAAACCAATAGATATAGAGACATCCCAGTGCTATCCTTGGGGGTTGTCCTACTTTCCCATAATGCTTCTGTCAGCTTCGGATGCCAATTCCTCTGGTTGCTATCAACGATTTTCTTCAATATCTACACAAGTGTTTTGTTCGTGGATTCAACAAGGCCATTTCCTTGTGGATAATAATTCGATGATTGACCCATGATGACCCCATATTGTCTGGAAAACTCCATGAACTTTGACCCAATGAATATCGAACCATTGTCTTTGATAAATTTATCAGGAACACCAAACCTTGACAAAATGTTGTCCTTGAGGAATCTAATCAATTCTTTGACATCAAATTTCTTTAGCGGCACTTCTTCTGGCCATTTCGTCAAATAATTAGTAGCTATCAGAATGTACATATGCCCCTTGCTAGATTTTAGATTAATCAACCCAACAACATCAAGTCCCCACCGGGAAAATGGTTGTTCCATCGCTTCGTATTCTGCCTCATTATTCATGCATGGAAACTCCAGTCTTACAACGTGGGGATGCGTCATCTTATCTGGTCTTATGAGAACAATTCCAACTTCATTTCCAGATTTAGAACAGGCTCCATTGAATGACATTCTCCAGTAGCCTTCAAACAAACATTCTAGGCCTTCCAAGTCTTGAACTTGTTCTAGGATTTCGTTGTGCTCCATGTCCAAGAGGGCATAGTTTCCAATCCCAACATCTATGTAATATTCCATTAATTCATTATCCTTCTTCTTGAACAAAAAGGATTTTCTGGGTTCACGAGGTACTTTAATCATTGCTCCATCCTTTCCTAGTAACATCATACAACTATCGTCGTTCATTATATATCCATCGATCATGGAGGTCCAATATCTTCCCATCACAACCCCATATGCTGGAGGCAGGTCTACCACAATAATATTAAAAATTTTGATGATATGGGGGGTTGCTGTAATCCAGGCATACAAATCCTTGATTTCTGTGTACGCCGTCACTTTTCTAGAATCGATTGCATATATGATCTCACCAGTTTCATAATACTTAGTGGAACTCATGCCCAATGCTTCCATGACCACAAGTGGCATTATAGTATTTGTCACACTAGTATCAACTAAACAATTATGTAATGCAACATTATGGTTTTCCATTGAAATGTAGAAGGGCGTAATTTTACCTCTTAGCTTAGCAGTTGACGGGCTTTGGTTCTATTTTGGAGTGGTAACAACAACTTCAGTTATTTATGATGGATCTTCCAACAACTTCAAGATGTTTTTCCTCTGCTGAGGAATCTTTACCACTTTCGTAAAAGGAAGAGTTATCCTTAACTTAGTTAAGTCCTCCATGACATTATATGTTATTTGAGTTGAGCTTGATGCCATGTGTTGCCTTGTGGTTGCAACTGTCACTTTCTCATTCGACACTTTTTCATTTTCTTCTTCCTTTTCTTTTTCTTTTTCTTTTTCTTTGTTGGAGTCGCCTTTATTCTTTGGTCTATTTACAAAACCTCTTGTCTGGGCGACGTTTTCTTGCGATTTAGGATCGTTGTCGCCCTCTTCACATATATACATGGACGTTTCACATCTGTCCATCTGCACTATCTCGAAGATTTCATCAGGTAAGTAATAACCTTCTTGCTCAATTAATTTCTCGTCATAGACATCATCCAAAACAATCGCGTTTGGAGTAGGTTGTCTGGGAACCCTTGGTCCATGTGGGTCATCAATATTCTCAAACCTGACTTTTTTTTCGGGGGGAGGGTTCCTCCTTTGTTCGAGAATCGACATTCTTGGGTTTGGCATGTAATTATCTCCCCTTCTCAGCCTGGTTATTTCATTCTGCATCTGTTTGATGATTCTATTCATCTCTGCAATCTCAATTCTTTGCTTTGTTTTCTATGTCCACATGATCAACTTTTACGTCAGGCATGGTTCCTTTAAAAAATCCTCCTCCCTCTATTTGATTATGAGCCACCCGAGGTTTAAATTCTTCATTCTTTCTCAAGATGGAAGCTCCTTGATTATCCATATTCAATCCTCCCATCTGCCTTTTTACTCTTCCTAGTATAATGTTAGGGTCAACAACCATTTCAATCATAATTTATTCCATCTCAATGGGCTTAGTCATTTCTTCCTCCAAAGTATCCATTTCGGATGTTCTGATGGAATATTTTACATTCAGGGGCATTGCATTCTTATAAAAACGGACAATAACTGGGTCATTTGGTCTTTTGTCTAGGATTCTACTCAAGGTCTTGTTGAACCTGAGATTAAAATCTCGTATCCTTTCGTTCTTCCTCAACCCAATCTGGGTGAAGTCTATGAGGAGGGTATGGTAGGCAATTGGGGGGGTAAACATAGTTAGGAACATAGCTTCAAGGTTGTTAAACGAGTGAATGGATCTACTGGGAAACGTTTTATACCATTCATAAGCTCTTTCTGATAAAGTTTGTAGAAACAACCTCACCATGACATCATCATATTCAACTCGGTGAAAGTCAGAAAATGTCAAGAAATAAGTGCATATGCCTCTTTGCATCGATTGTCCCATCTCTAGAAAATTTCTGTAAGGTTCCCTTACGGAGAACATGGAGCTCATGTTGTTCACCTATGAGATTAAAAGGGGAATCTCTTATCCTCCTTCTATTTCCAAACCATGGGATTCCTTGGTTTCTCGCGACATCTCTTTCGCATCCTTGTCTCTCATGATGCTCATTTCAAGGTTGTTCGTCTCTCGCTGCCATTTTTGAGGAGGTTTCAGGATCATAATTTTCACTTCTATGGACATAGAGTTGCTTAATTTTACTTCTAGTAATGGGTCCCTTGTATTCGTCCAGCTTCAATCTTGACCTTGTTCTTGTGATTCTCTAGACAATATTTGGTTTCTTCTATCTTTTCGTTCTTCTCTCCTTTGTCTTCGAAGGATTTCTCTTTCTTCTTCTTGGACAAAGATCTGCTAGGACCCTTCTAACTCCTCTCAAGTATGGGCTGTTGATATTACCAGATTATACAACTGGTGCAAAATGCTTCATTGATTATTCAATCCAATTTCTAAATGGGGTTGATTACCTTGGGGTAAAGTCATATATTCTTTCAAAAACACTGGGCCAAGTTCCAAATTTTTAGTTCATGTCCCCAGTATGGTCGCCAAAAATGTTGACGCTTGAATCTGTTAGGACCGAAACGGCAACCTCACAAGGATACAAATCCTCCTGCATTTTTATAGAGGTGGTACTCCTCTGTTCCAGATTTTTTTAAAATGTGGGAATTTTATATAAGTCCGTCAAAGGAAAGTAAAAATATATATAAAAGAAAAAAGGGAAAATGTTTTTTTTTTTTTTAGTTTTAAAAGAAAGTTCCTGAGAATGGACCAGAAAACACATACCTTCATAATTTAAAGAAAATAAACATAGGTATGGCCTCCTCGCATGCAGAGCAGGGTATTCTTTGGCTCGATATAAGTAGTGAGTGGGAGATCCATCAACATCTACCTTAGTGAGAAGGGACATGGTGCATGAGTCTTCTTTCCTCACATCCATCATAGTAAGGCTAAAGATTTCTGATCACATAAAAAATTAAAAGAAAATGATCCGCATGCATAAGAGAAATTTGACATAGTGATACATGGGAAAATCAAATGAAGATAATGATAGATCAACCTCAAATACATTATATTCAGAAAAATTGGGTTACAAAGTAGAGTCGAGATTTTTCCCAAAATAACTCTCTTGGAATTTCTAAAAAATATATAGTTCAATACATATTCTCTGAAATTAAAATGCATTTGTCATAATGATTGGGATTGGGGCTCCCACGGACCATAAAGAAAATATGTATAAGAATTAATTTCGTAGAAAGAAGAAAGTGGGTGGCGGAAGATAACAAGACTTGGTAAGAAGAAAAAATAAATTATCAGTCTTCGGTTAAACCTTTCTATTTAAAGAGGTGGAGTAACTGGATGAAGAGCTTGATAAATTAAAAAAGATGTGATCAATATGAAATTACTATGATGGTATCTCCTATTTGTCACTTTCTCATTGATGTCCTTTTATGGCTTTCATTGACTGTTATAGGAACTGTCTCAACCGTCCTTTTCCCTTCATCGGTAAGTTTGTCGACAACCTTTTTAAACCACTCCACGATGTAGCTCCTCATTGGTGCCACGTTGATTTCATGCCATATTTTTATTTTGAAGAGCTCACCTTCCAAGTCCCTTAGATCAATAGAAATATTCCACAAAGCTTGTTCAATATCTTGATTTTTAATCAAATAGTCACCTAGCCAATTTTCCACGTCATCTTTAATATACTCAAGAATGCCATAGAATTTTTCAAATGATAATTCTTTAAATATCTCAACTTTTTCATCAAATGCTTGATGGGTTAAGAACAATGAGTTGAGTATCAATTTGGGGTCTTGGACCTCATTGGTGCTCCCATCTAGGTCTATCTCAATCAACTTTTTGAATAATTCTTCTGTTCTGGTTATGGCCTGGTTGCATCCTTGGATAATAATATTCAGGTTCTTAACCTTTTCCTTCCAACATGCGTTTAGTTGTTTTATCTGGTTCAGAGAAGGGAGACCGTCCTCTCTTCTTCTCATATCTATCATATTGGTAACTTTAAAACCAAAGGGTACAACCGCATCGAGATAAAAACCTTCCTCATTTTTCAAATCTACCTGTAAATATTCATGAAAAGCGTGTGCTCTCGTTCCAAAAGAGACCATGCTCTTTGACATCTCCCAAGCCTCTGTAATTAATTCCCTTATTTTCTTGATATTCTTGTCCACATAACCACGGGTTGATGTGAGAAGGCTTGTCGATCCTTTTAATTTTGCTGTAGGTGTGGTAGGCCCGATCATTCCTAAAGGACTAGCAAGCATTGGAAGAGGCATTAAAGTTTCCTCCAATTATTTAATTTTTTCCTTTAACCCGACATTCTCTACTTCAAGGCCTCCAATATAATTATCTAGAGCATCTCCAGTTGCTTGGTGAATTTTGGAAATTTGGGAAGGCTGCATGTTCCGTAGGTTAATCTTTGAATGAGATTTCCCCATTTTATTATTTACATCTCTTTTCTCAATAATCAAATTTTTGGACTCGCTGTAAAAAACAACGCTCTAAAATTTAGTGGGTTGTTGGAACGATACTCCAAGGTGTTGTACTCTTTGGAGTGACAGTTGAGGATTGGGCACTTTTCTCATCCAGACCCTTTCCTCTTTGCTTGTACGATTCATTGGTGTTGAATATCATTTCCAGGTCACCAGTTTCACAAGCGGGACTACGTGAGACATTATCTCCATCTTCATTCAAAATAACATTAATGAAAGAATTGCTTAAACCAACAACCAATAGATGTTCTACAAAAATTCTGCTAGGGTCAAACCCTTTCACTCTTTCAACATATTTTAGATTGAGGCTGTGGAAGTGGCCCACAAATTCATCAATCTTGTTCATATTTATGAATATGAAGTCCCCAACTTTCCAAGGCAGAGGTATGGATTTATTTTTTCTCTTTTCATGGAAAAAATGTAACCAATAGTTGTAGTGCCTTGCTATTTCAACAACAAACATTTTGTTAGATATGTGGCATGGAAGGAAGGAAGGATTTTCCTTGGAACCAAAAATCCTTACAACGTTATAATTCTTCATTTGTTCTAGTGTCCCCTTCCTATCCAAGAACTTACTTGCCTGGTCATACATTCAAGGAGTGTCCTTTCAAAACAACAAGACTTTAAAAACTGAGACAAAATCATTAAAAAATTCATAAAAATTTTAGGAGGCCTTGTGCCTCCATAATGTTTGATTCCATAAGGTTATTGTGTCAAATTCACAGTTTACCTTCTTACACATGAATCTCAGGAACTAACAACAATGTGCTATCATGAAAACCAAATAAGATGACATACATAATTTCTTCTCCTTCTTGTATTGCGACAATTGGGAAGAGATTTCAATGGAAATCAACTTACCCCAATCAAAGATGGCCTATTCTTTGACCTTAAAATATAGAATGTAAAGAATCATCTGAGATATGCTGGCTGTAGTTTCTTGTCCTGTTATCCTCGTGAAAAGCCATGCAATTTCCTAGAAGGTATTTTTAAATGAGCCAACTTGAAATCTCTTGATGTCCTCGAGGAAGACCACTGGGTTCTCTAGGAAGTCAGGTAAGAGGTCCAATCCATTTTCATGCTTCTTTAAGAACTCCCTACAATCTTCGCCCTTGAAGGTGAGTGTTGGTTAAGGAAGTCTCAACATCTTACGAAATACCTGGGGTGATAGAGAGATAGGGGAATGGTCCCACAACTGAATAATCCACTGGCTTGGAATGTATCTCTCGGTGCAGCAGGTGACCAACTCCTTACAGTCAAAGACTTCCAGGACACAACCTGCGCATGCAATTCGAGACATCCAGATTACTTCCTTTTGGGCATAAGGGGATGAGTAATAGGAATATGCTCTGGACCACTTAAAACTCTGGTCCTCACGCCCGAAAAATTCAATGTATATCCATAGAACCGTTGTCAAGTTTCTACCATAAGTTGATGAGAATGTTCCCTTGCTCCATATTATGTTTAAAATGAACATTTTTGGGGGATAATATAATCCTCCGTAAATCCTTCTTTAATGCATTTTAATAGGAGATCTCCTCGAGCCTTTCACTTATTAATGACAATACTTTTGAACCTGTATGGTAAGTTATTAGCATTAAAATCATAGTAAATTTGCATTGGGAAGGGCGCGAGGGTGGCAGGGACGAACAAGAGAAAAATATGATTTGAGATTTTTGTGAACCCAGGAACCCGCAAGTCCACGACGATATAAGGTGTGAAATTTTCTAAGTATAGAATGATGCCACGGTCAGATGGATTCATCATAGGTGGAATGAGAATTTGAAGTTCGAGGATTTCGGGGATCAAAATGTAGATCATAGAACTTTTTTGGTGCAATGTGTATATCACAGAACATGGGAGCATGAGAGGTCGATCCCGCCAACCTGCGATCATAAAATCGACTAAGTATGGAACAACACGGAGGTCGGTCGGACTCGTGATGAGAATTTATAGATGGAGATGAGAAACCATAAGTCTATCAACTCGGGAACCCACCGTCTGAAAATGCGACTAAGTGTAGAACTAGAAAGGGATAGTAGGAGGGAAAAACAAAAAGGGAAAAATGGGTAATTATAGAAGAGGAAAAGAAAGGGATTTTTTTTTTGGGAAAATAGAAAAGGGGAGGGAAATTTCGGAAGTGAAAAATGACCTCAAAAACATGCTCCAATTGTGGGATGATAACCCCCTGTGGGTTGTCAAGAATCTAGAATCTCTCGTGACCAGGTGCTTTCGTCCATTGGGGTATGGAGTCAGATTAAGAATATACAAACTAAAAATAAAATTGTGTACAATGAGAAAGAAAAAGTGCTAGGAGAAGAAACCTTTCAAATTTTGTCCATTGACATGAAACATTAACCTTTTTCCTTTCATGTCTTGAAGTACATATGAGTTAAAGCCCAATATATTTTTGACGTTATAGGGTCCGATCGAGAGTGCTTCAAACTATGTATGCATGGATGGATTCTCCTTGGCTTTGTTCCAAAGCAGTACCAGTTCTCCCTTCTAAAAGTTATTCATAGTTGTGCTTTGATCAAAATATATCTTGATGCTCTGCTACCTTTAAGAAGTTTGATTCATGGCCTTGCATCGTTCCTCTTCCATCTTCAACAACTGATTGATTCTTTTTTGGATAGGCAAAGTGTCTTCTGTATCCTTAGTATTAACCACATAGATCAATGCATTAAGCTCGAGGCTAATCAAAATTTTTTCCTCTTTCCCATAAACCAATAGATACAGAGACATCTCGGTGCTATCCTTTGTGATGCAGACACCCCTTCTCTCCTAAGGGCCGCACAACCTCCTGGTCTAGGATCAATCAATAAATCGAGTCTGATTGACTCTTCAGTCCCTCAAGGACCTTCAATCAACTGAATCGTCCCCCTTCTTCTTAAGGTGCAGGTTCTATGGAACCCGCAGGCTTCTCCTTAACACTTTTAAAGCTTCGACGTATTTAGGCGCTAGCTCTCCTAGTTAGCCCCTTCCTCTACGTGACCAAATATATGACTAGTCGCCTAAACGAAAGGTGCTTCGTGACTTCACCAGAACTCTTACTTCTAATTTCTTGAGTCACGAAGCTACGACAAAACCAGATCTACGGTTCAACTCCCGACTTCGATCAATGACGGTGATCAAATTGCGATGTCGTGATTCACGAGTTCTTGTAACTCTGCTTTTGACTTCTCTAAGTCACAAGTCAACAAAATGATGGACTCTCGCCATGTGTCCTCCTTGACGATGGATGGTCTCGATGATTTCAGAATGATCAATGGATCTGATCCTTTCACGTGTTTTCACTTTGCGAATCCTCATGACTCTGCCCTTTGACCGTTTCACCCTACGAGTCAGTGAAATGCTGATCTCTCGCTATGTTTCCTGTCTTGATGGACGGTTCCGATGATTTCGGAATTTCGTGACCCTACTCCTCCTGTAAACTTTCAAAGATTTAATGTTAGTGCACTTTACCTTGATCAGACGACTATGATCCTTTTTCATGCCGATCAGACGACTGAGATCTTTTCTTTGCGCTCTAATCGAATGATTGAGATCTTTTCTTTGGTGCTCATATTAAATGACTGAGATCTTTTCTTAGCACTTAGATCAGAGGGTCTAGATATTTCCCCCCTGAGCTTACACTTCCTTTTAACTTAGAATATTTTCGAAAGATTTAAAGGCTTCGACCTTTATCCTTCCTGCAAGTCCATTTCTTGGATCGCGTTTACAATTCTTGGAAAGTGCTACCCCTCCTGAGCTTGATCTCTTCAAAGATTTTGATCTCCCAAGTACTTCTTACTTTTTTGGGAAATTCGTCAAACTCAGATCCAAATATTATTGAAAATAATTCTTTCCCGCCTTCCTGGCATCTTCTGTTCTTGTCCTCGACTTCTTTATGGAGTCACTTCGACTCTTCATCAAATTCGAGACCTATGCACTCTTTGCAACCAATATTTACACAAGATTTGAGTTCTTGTGACAAATGTGCACACCTTGTGGAAGCCTCCTTATAGTTCCTGCAAAGAAACCTTATGCTATTCCTCCTGAGCTTACGAGTCGAGACAGACTCGGTCAATGCACTCCTTGTGGAGTGTGTGCACACCTTGCATCGACTCACAAGGAAAAGCGATTTAAATTTGTGCATAAATTTCAAAGATATACACACCTGTAACAAGATTCATGTATTCTTGAACAAACACAATAACAGGGAAATTACAAGCAACAACAACTTCACACATTGGATCAATTTTCCTCTGTTATCTTCATTCAAATTCAAGAAAACGGTTACAGTAAAATTCAAACAACAATCACTGCTCCGCAATTCCTACTTGCTCACAACTATCATAACCCTTCTTTAGGGCATACAAAACCTCTCTTTATACAAAAGAAAACAAGCCAAATGCTACCTAATTGTGGTTACATCGAGACTAGGGTTAACTCCCAGGTCATGCGTTCTCATTCCGTCTCTACGTGCGTGATATCCCCTTTTATTGTTTTCTATTAGCTTCGCAATATTTGCATTACTGGCTAGCGTTCGAGACTCCGGATTGGTTCTCAGGCGTTGAGTTGTCCCGCCACATGTACTTGCTGATGATGCTCCTGCATCATACTCCCCTGGGCAAAACTTCATGGACTCCTGTCCATGAGATCCTACACAGACTTTCCATGCTTCTGGATATCAGCTTCACTCTCCCAACTGGCATATTCTATTGGGTGTCCCTTCCACTTGACCGGATATTCAAAATAGGTCTTCCTCCTGGTCTTCTTACCAATCCTCTAACCAACGATCTTTTCCATCTGTGGTTTTGCTGCTATAGGCATTTGTTTCTCCCACTGAATCTTCTCTTGATCTACTGATCCCTTTGTGTCATCCCTCCTGTAAGGATACAGGTCTGAAACATTGAATATGGGTGATATGCCCACATCATCTAGCATCTCGATCTCATAGGCGTTTGCATCAAACTTCCTCAAGATCTTACATGGCCATATCTTATTCATCTTTAGCTTGTTATATGTCCCCCTAGGGAACCTTTCCTTCCTGAGATGTGCCATAATCTGATATCCTACTTCAAATTTAAGTTCTCTACGATGTTGATCAACTCTACGCTTTTACTCTTGTCTGTAATTCTGCAACTGCCCTCTGATCTGGATATGGAGCTTCTGCATTTCTACAACAAAATATTTTTCTTCAACTCTTCTGATCTCACTCTGTTCCAAGTCTCTCAACTCAAATACTCCCCTGGGTTGCATTCCATAAAATATTTGGAACGGGCTCTTCTCAGTTCTCCTGTTTGGTGAGTCGTTGTATGCAAATTCTGCTTGTGGAAGAATCTGATCCCATTGATTATGGTGCTCAGTGACCAGACTTCTCAATAATTTTCCAAAACTTCTGTTTACCACCTTAGTATTTCCATCTGTCTGAGGGTGATAAGATGAGCTTAAGGAAAAATATGTCCCCACCTTCTTCCATAGTGTTCTCCAAAAATTTCCAACAAATTTTGTGTCTCTGTCCAGGACAATGCTTCTGGGTAGGCCGTGAAGTCTCACAACTTGCTTAAAGAAAATATTTGCAACATGTGTTGCATCACTGGTATTTTGACATGGGATAAAGTGTGCCATATTTGAAAATATACCCACCACCACAAATATGGAATCACATCCTCTTTTCGTTCTTGGCAGTCCTAACACAAAATCCATGCTTATTGCATCCCAAGGCCTCTCTGGTATGGGCAATGGTTGATACAATCCAGTGTTCTGTCTTTTACCTTTTTCATGTTGGCATATTCTACATCTGTTCATGAATTTTATCACATATGTTCTCATACCTGGCCAATAGTATGAACTGCTCAACTGTGCAAATGTCTTATCATGGCCGAAATGTCCAACCAATCCTCCACTAAGATTTTCCTTCAAAAGGTTATCTCTCATTGAGCATTTTGGTATGCACAATTGATTCCCTTGAATAGTAATTCCTCTTTAATCATATATTCTATCCACTGGCTCCTATCTCTCAGCACAAAATTCACACATCCTTCGTATGCTTCCTTGAAATCTGGGTCATCACTGTACATTTCTTCAAGGTGTTTGAACCCTAAGGTCTTTACCTGAAATTCCTGCAGAATCAAACATCTCCTACTCAATGCATCCACAAATTTATTATCATTCCCAACAATATGTTTTATGACAAAAGTAAAATTCTGCATAAACTCAATCCACTTTGCATGCCTCTGATTCAATTTTTCCTGTCTGGATATGAATTGTAAAGCTTGGTTATCGCTATACAAGACAAATTCTTGTGGGACAAGGTAGTGTCTCCATTTCTTCAGGTTTATCAACAAATTCTCCTACTATAGTTTCCTCATCACTAGTGTCAGGTGTCTCAAATGATCCTCTTTATTATTGTTAAAGATTAGTATATCATCTAGATACACAACCACGAACTTGCCAATGAAATCTTTTAGTATTTCATTCATCAACCTCATAAAAGTACTCAGGGCATTGGTTAAGCAAATGGCATAACAAGCCACTCATACGAACCTTCATTTGTCTTAAAGGCTGTCTTCCACTCATCACCTTCGCTCATTCTGATCTGGTGATATCCACTTTTCAAATCTATCTTAGAAAATAAATTTGCTCCACTTAAACAGTCCATCAGATCATCTATTCTTGGTAAAGGGAATCTATGCCTGATAGTGATCTTGTTGATGTCTCTCGAGTCTGTACACACTCTCCATCCTCCATATTTCTTTGGACTCAACACAGTTGGCACTGCGCATGGACTCAAGCTCTCTCTAACCAAACCCTTGTCTAACAATTCCTGAACTTGGTTCTTTACCTCCTCATTCTCTCTAGGTGTCAGTTTGTACGCTGCTTTGTTTGGTATACTTGCTCCTAGTATCGAATCGATATGATGGATGATACTTCTGATGGGTGGAAATGATTTAGGTAGCTCATCCACCACTATGTCAGCAAAATTATCTAACAATTCTCGAACTTCTTCAGGTAAATCATTCATCGAAGTACTAGTAAACATAACTCTGTGTTTCCTCACCACAACAAACTGCATCTCCTATTCTTTCTTGACTTCTTTCAGGAGTTCCTTCCCACTCATGAGAAGTATGCTTGTGATGGCTTCCTCTTTCACTTTTTTATCATCTATCAACAACAACATGTGTGTCCTACCATTCTTCTCCAAGGTGTATGTATTCTTCCTCCCATCATGAATGGCATTCCTGTCAAACTACCATGGTCTTTCCAACAACATATGGCATACATCCATGGGAATTACAAAACATTCCTCATCATCAGGGATGTTCAATCCTCTACTCCTTCTACTTCAACATTCCCTCTTTGTGCTTTCGAAATGTGAGCTTCTCATCCTTCTTTCTTTTTTTGGGGAATTCCCAAGACATGTGCCCTGTCTTTCCACAGGAATAACACCTTATTCCCCCTCTACCTCTTCCTCTAGAAGAGTTTCTTCCACCACCTTGTCTTCCTTGGGAACTTCCTCCTCTTTCCGATTGATTGTGTGGAGTTTCAACCTTGTCCTTGGAGTTATGCGCTTTTTCATGGGAAACTCCCTTGCCTTTGTTTGGGGATGATATTTTACCTCTACCTTGCTGGTTTTTTTTTCTATCCAACTTCTCTTCTGCCTTCAACACGAACTAATAAGAATCCTCTACTATCCTTACTGACCTCATGCTGATCTCATCCTAGATTTCATACCTCAAGCCACTTATATACCTGGAAACTTTTTCTTCATCCCTCTCTCTTTGTCCAGCTTTGATGTTCAGCTTGTAGAACTCCTCTATGTATTCTTTGACTATCATACCCTTCTATCTTAGGTTCTGTAGCTTCCTCAACAGATTGATCTAATAATATTTTGGCATGAATTTAGCCTTCAAATTGGCTACCATTCTGTCCCAATTCTTTATCTTCTGTTTGCCTCTACTTCTCCTCTCATCCTGCAGTTCATCCCACCATAGTGCGACATGTCCTTTAATCCTGGTGACATCATGTCTCACCCTTTTCTCCCCATCGACATCTTCATAGTCGAAATATTTATCCATGGACCTTATCCAATCCAACAAATCTTCAACATCAAAATTGCCTTCATATATTGGGACCTCTATCTTGGCTCCATCTCCCAATATAACAATTACTCTCAGCAAGTGTTCTTCGACAACGTGTTCCCCTGCAACTTCTTTGACTTCTACATCTTCACTCTCTACATCACTGACATCTCCAACATCAGGTGCTCTTCTCTGCGCTGATTCCATCACTTCCAACCTTGCACAAGGTTCTCTCATCTCTCTTTCTAGAAAACGATTGGCTAAAGGTGGATCCCCTCATCTCCTTGGTGGAATTGTGTTGACTGTCTCTCGCACACAGAGTACAACTTCAAGTTCTTTTTATCCTTCGCCTGAAATATACAGACAAAAATCATCTCTGATACCACTTGATGCATACCCCCCTTCTCTCCTAAGGGCTACATGACCTCTCAGTCTAGGATCAATCAAGAAATAGAGTCTGATTGACTCTTTAGTCCCTCAAGGACCTTTAGTCCACTGAATTTCCCCCCTTCTTCTTAAGGCACAGGTTCTATGGAACCTGCATGCTTCTCCTTAACGCTTTTAAAGCTTCAATGTATTTAGGCACTAGCTCTCTTAGTTAGCCCCTTCCTCTATGTGACCAAGGATATGACCAGTCACCTAAATGAAAGGTGCTTCATGACTTCACATCTTGCAAGTTCACACTTCATGAATTATCTCCCTAGACAATCAATGGTCCAGATCTCTTCGCGATCCGACGATTCAGATTAAATCTTCGCGATTTTGGGTTTCGTGAGTTCCTGGAACTCTTAATTCTGATTTTTCGAGTCACGAACCTCTGACAAAACCAGATCTACGGTTCAGATCCCTAATTCTATCAATGGCAGTGATTAAATCGCAATGTCACGATTCGTGAATTCTCGTAACTCTGCCTTTGACTTCTCTGAGTCACGAGTCAATGAAATGATGGACTCTCGCCACGTGTCCTCCTTGACAATGGACAGTCCTGATGATTTCAGAATGATCAACAGCTCTGATCCTTTTGTTGGTTCGCACTTCGTGAATCCTCATGACTCTTCCCTTTAACTGTTTCACCCTGTGAGTCAAAGAAATGATGATCTCTCACCATGTGTCGAGTCTTGATGGATGGTTTTGATGATTTTGGAATTTCGTGACCATGCTACTCCTATATACTTTCAAAGATTTGATGTTAGTGCACTTTACCTTGATTGGACCACTACGATCCTTTTGTGTGCCGATCGGATGGATGTGATCCTTTCTTTGTGCTCTTATCAAATGACTGAGATCTTTTCTCTGGCGCTCGGATCGAACGGTTGAGATATTTTCCTTGCACTTAGATCGAACAGTCCATATATTTTCCCCCTGAGCTTATGCTTCCTTCTAACTTAGAAGATTTTTGAAATATTTAAATGATTCGACCTTTATCCTTCCTACAAGTCCGTTTCTTGGATCTCGTTCACAATTATTGGAAAGTGCTACCCCTCCTGAGCATGATCTCTTCAAATATTTCGATCTCCCAAGCACTTCTTACTTTTTCGGGAAATTCCTAAAACTCAAATCCAAATATTCTTGAAAAGAATTATTTCCCGCCTTCCTGGCATCCCTCTGTTCTTGTCCCCGACTTCTTTACGGAGTCACTTCGACTCTTCGTTGAATTCTAAACCTGTGCACTCTTTGCAACCAATCTTTACACAAGATTTGAGTTCTTGCGACGACAGTGTACACCTTGCGGCAATCACCTTACAGTTCCTGCAAAGAAACCTTACACTGTTCTTCCCGAGCTTACGATTCGAGACAAACTCAGTGAACTCACTCCTTGCGGACTGTGTGCACACCTTGCACTGACTCATGAAGAAAAGGGATTTAAATTTATGTAGACATTTCAAAGATATACACACCTGTAACAGGATTCATGTATTCTTAAACAAACACAATAACAAGGAAATTACAAGGAACAACAACTTCACACATTGGATCAATTGTCCTCTGTTTTCTTCATTCAAATTCAAGAAAATGGTTACAGTAAAATTCAAACAACAATCACTGCTTTGCAATTCCTACTTTCTCACAACTATCGTGACCCTTCTTTAGGGACCTCTCTTTATACAAAAGAAAACAAGCTAACTACTACCTAATTGTGGTTACATCGAGACTAGGGTTAACTCCCAGGTCACGTGTGCTCGTTTCGTCTCTACGCGAGTGATCTTTCCTTTTATTGTTTTCTATCAGCTTCAAAAGATTTGCAGTACTAGCTAGCATTCGAGACTCTGGATTGGTTCTTAGGCACTGAGTTGTCCTGCCACGTGTACTTTCTGATGATGCTCCTGCATCACTTCGGGGTTGTCTTTCTTTCCCATAATGCTTCTTTTAGCTTTAGATGCCAATTCCTCTGGTTGCTATCAATGGTTTTCTTCAATATCTGCACAAGTGTTTTGTTCGTGTTTTTAGTAAGGCCATTTCCTTGTGGATAATAATTCGATGATTGAACCATGATGATCCCATATTGTATGAAAAACTCCGTGAAATTTGACCCAATTAAGATCAAACCATTGTCCGTGATAAATTTATCAGGGATACCAAACCTTGACAAAATTTTGTCCTTGAGGAATCTAATCTATTCTTCGACATCATGTTTCTTTAGTGCCACCGCTTCTATCCATTTCACGAAATAATTGGTACTTGTCAGAATGTACATATGCCCCTTGCTAGATTTCAGATTAATCGACCCAACAACATCAAGTCTCGATTGGGAAAATGGTTGTTCCACCACAATTGGCTGCAAAGGCATCACAACTTTCTTCATTTTTCCTGAAAACTGTTGACATGAAAAACATCTCCTTATTGCGGCATACAAATCCCTGAAGATTTACGACTAGTAAAATCCCACTCTGATTATTTTGTGGGCAATTGCAGTAGGTGCAAAGTTTCCACCACATATTCCCTCATGGAATTCTTTGATCAGTCTTTGAGCTTGATTCTCATCGATGCATCTCAGCAGTATGCCATCAAAATTTCTTCTAAAAATTATGTCAGCAATCAACACGTATTGGTTCGCCTTCATCTTGAGTTTCCTTCACTCGGGATTCATTATAACATGGAATTTCATGGACCTTAAATAGAATATGATATCTCCGTACCATTCTGAATCAGCTAATGGTTCTCCGAATGAGATTGAAATCATCCCATCGACCGAGTCCCCATTCACAATAAGCTTGCATAAACCTTGTCCTTTGATTGCCTTCGAAGTTTTAATATCAATATCATACTCTTGAATTTTTGCTAACCAGTTAGTCCATTTCCCTTCTCTCAACTGTTGATTCAGAAGCATCTTGACTGGTGATGAGGGAACATAAGCTATAACATGGGAGTTTAATATATACGTTTGAAAGTGTGCCAAAACTTTTATAAGAGCCAAGGCATATTTCTCGAGTTCTAAATACCTCAACTCATAGTCGTGTAGGGTTTTTCTCATAAAACATATCGAGATTTCTTCTCCGTTGCTATTTTTTTGAGTGAGGACGAACGCAATGACTGCCTCTATAGCAAATGAATAGATAACAAAATATCTTTGAAAGTATAGACTAATAGGGATGGGAGTGGTAGTGATTGCCCCTTTGATATGGTTGAACACTTCATGAGTATCTTTTGTCCACTCGAATCTCTGCTCCTTTTTCAACAACAAATTGATAGGTTTTACGATGCTTGTGTAATCATGGAAAAATCTTCAAACAAAATTGATTTTCCCGAAGAATGAATGGACTCCCTTTTTATACATGGGGGGGTTGAGTTCATTAATTGATTTATCTTTTTTTGGATCTATGTAAATCCCTTCCTTGCATACAATGTGTCCCAACAACTTGCCTTGAGTCACAACGAACAAGCATTTCTTTGGGTTCAAAGAAATGTTATATAATCTACATCTTTCAAAAATGTTTCTTAAATGATGGATGTGATCCCCCCTTTTGTTTCAATGCATTTCCAAGTCATCTTGATAGTCTGCCATAAAATTTCTTCTCTATCTGATGGACGCATGATCCATGGCCCTTTGGAAATTAGCTCCACCATTCTTCAACCCGAAGGGAATTCTAGCATATGCATATGTTTCCCATGGTGTGATAAATGTTGTCTTTGCTCTATCTTCCTTAGCTACTAAAACCTGATTATATCTAGAGAAACCATCCAACATAGACATGCAGGCCGATCCAGTAACTTGTTGTAGCATAAACTCCATGTTGGGAAATGGAAAATTATCTTTTATGCTCGCTTTGTTAAGATCTATGAATTCAACTCACATTCGGATTTCCCCGGTCTTCTTCCTGACAATCACTATATTTGAAAGCCAGCCTGAATGTCTGATGCGATGGAGTATCCCTGCCTTCTTCAACTTCTCCAACTCAATTTTTACCAGAGGTTTCAGCTTGGGATTCATCATTCTATTTTTTTGTTTCACTGGTTTAGCTTCTTCCCTCAAAGGAATGATATACTAGAATATCGTTTTATCATAGGCCTTAAAATCATCATAGGTCCAAGTGAACACATCAATATATTCTTTGAATAAGGAAACATATTTATCAACCTCTTCGGGGGTGAAATCAACTCCCAAAGACATATTTCGGGGACTGGTCCATTCCAATATTGACTTTTCTTGTTTCTTTCACCTTTCAAACTGAAACTTCTTCAAGAATATTCTTGTCATGATCGTGTTTTGTAAACAAAGATTCATCTTGTATACAGTCTTTCGGGACGACAATCGAGCTATCGTCTTCTTCATCATCATCATTTAACAAAAAATTCTCCAATTTCTCATCATTCTCCAATACTTGTAAGTACTCAATATTATCGGGAACGGATGGCCGAAAGGCTATTTCTACCTGGAAAGACGTTTTGCTTAGGACACCACGTGTGTTTGATAATGAGGCTGCCAATGCTAGTGAATGGGCCTTGTGATTCTTGTCCCTTGAAATGAAAGCGATGTTGAAAGAGATAAAACATTCCATCAATTCATTAACTCTTTTGAAATACATCTTAAGTCTTTCCTTTTTGATTTTGTACTTTTGGGTAACCTAATTGATGACCAACTATGAATCTCCAGTCACAATGAGATGTTCTATTTTCATTTCTTGTGCGAGGATTATCCCCTAGATCAAAGCTTCATATTCTGCCTCATTATTCGTGCATGGAAACTCTAGTCTTACATTGTGGGGATGTGTTGGTTTACTACTCTTCTATTATGTCTGAGTTTATTGACCCAGGGTTCATGTCTGTTCGGGTTTCCAACAAAGCCTCTAAAACTATCGACCTTCCTGGTAAACCAGAAGGAAACACAACACACAGAATGCGTTGCACAATCTCACCCAAGATAGCTTTAATGAGTGGTTGTAAGACTCAGGTGTTTATAGCCTAGGATTGAGTGTGAGATAAGAGAACTATATATTGAACCATTTGTTATAACTTGTACACACATTATACTATTATTGATGAATATGCAGGAATTATAACAACTCATTCATTCAACATAATAATAACTGCTAAAGACAATAAAGATATGTATGCATTCATCACATAACACAGATGTTACTGTGGTTCACCCCCTCCTGGGCTACGTCCACAAAGATTTGTCTCTCAGCTCTTTTGTTATAGTATTTCTGCATTTACAGCGTTGCGTGCTTACAACTCCTCTCAATCAGGTAAGATCTATATGAGGCAAAATAGATCGCACCAGGCTCCCCAACCTGTGATCTAACCCTAAATATCTACCCTCCTTCGTCCTCTCTAGCTCAACAACTTATACAAAAATAGATTATACAACAAAATATTACATATCGCATCAACTCATGCTTGACTAAAATAGTAACAAAAATAATCCCCACCCCCTATGATACCTAAGTATCTATATTTATACGCTTCTGGATATTCAACCATTACAATACATTACCAAAACCCTAACCCTGCCGTCGTTAGGTCTTATTCTGCATGCACGCGTGCCATTCTTTCTTCCAGCTGTCATTTTCCTCGTGCATGCTTTCTTTCCCAAAATCATCTTGCTTTCCCTCTTTGGCCTACCTCCAATAGGCCCCCAACACTGACATGTGGCTCATCTCGAGCCACCTAACCTTTGTGTGCTTCCTCAATCTCCTTAGTGATTGCCTGGACCTTTTCCTTGAGCTTTGCTTCCTGTGTTTGCGCCTGCACAGTCTTCTCCTTGAGTGTGCCCACTAGCTGGGTTGCAATTTCATCACTGATCAAGTCCACACACATTTTCTGGGTCTGTGCTATATGTTCCTTGGCTTCCTCTACTTGTGACATGACTTATGCTACCTGTTCTTGCAATGGTTCCATTTGATCCTAATGCTCCTGTTTCTGTGTTTGTGCAATGGTGAGCTCTTCCTGCAATCTCTTCATGTCCTGCGCCCCTTTGACACGTTCTATGATTGGCATTGTCTTCTGTTGCTGCTTAAGGTCTTGGATCACTCCGTTGATCCTTTCTTCTTCCTTGTCCCACTTTTGAACTTGCTGATCCTCCTCTAACTTAGTCCACATTTGCACTTCTTTATCGAACAAGACAGCTATTATGCTGACCTGTTGCTCTATCTCCTGCAGTTGCGTCATTGCCTCCTGCTTCCTTTGCTCCTTTACTACTGGTGGTGTGTTTGGTGTGAGATGCTCCTAGAGATTCTCAATATCCTTCTAGTATTGATCAATTTCATGCACAATCTGATCAATCTTTTTTGCTTCTGTGATTTCATCTCTCTGCACGACTTGTGGAATCTTCTTGTAAGTTCCTACCACTTTATGATCTAATCCTTTCATGCGCTCCTTTTCCTCCTGGGTATCTAACTTATCCTGCTCATAGACTATTTTCAGCGTGTCCCTTCTCTCTATTGCATGCTTCAACTTGTCTAAGTCTTTGTGTGTGTGAGACTATACCTCATGGTTTATGCTAACTTGTAACTTATGTAGGGCCGTGGATGGCATCCATGTCAACACCAGTTGGATTTGGCTTAAGTCCTTCAGGGGTGTCTGCCCCATGATCTAGTCCATGTGCAACATATTGGGTGTGATTTGGAATGTGGCATTCGATTGCAGTATTAGATGGATTGGGTCTCATTATTCTTCTTCCACTCTTTACTTTGTTTGTGGTGCTGATGGTTCCATTCCCCTGCTACTGCCTATTGTTTGTACTTCTCCTATTTTCTTGATGAACTGTCGTATGTCTTCTAGCTCCTCTTGAATCCTATCCTTGTGATGTGCAACATGGTCAAAATCCTCGGTTAGACAATATTGGACCATTCGAGATATCATTTCTCCGTCGTCATCCATGATCGTATACTTTGGAAGTGTTCTTTGTGCCTTCGTTTTCTTGCGTGCACCTCCTATATGCATGACTGTCCTCTTATTGCCACCTGGTTCTTGTGTGTTGGGACTTGTTGCGGTCCCTTGCTCGGCCTTGGCCTATTTCTTCTGCTCTTTGGCCGACTGCGTATTATCCTTATTCCCATTCTGGGTCCCTGTCTTCATTGGCCCTTGGTTTGTCTGTGTTGTTTTTTTCTGGCCCATCCTTCGTCTCTTGGGCACTTGGATTTCCTTTGGCTGCGTTTCTCCCTACCTTGCCTCTTCTTCTGCTGTTCTTTCTGGAAATTCCTAGGTAAGGACTGGAATCTTCCACTCGTCATCCAATTCATTGATGACCATGTCGATGTCACCCTCTGTGATACAATAGTGCATCTGTAGCCATTGTTTATCGGGATCCTTCCTCACATGTATCCATATTGTATGTTGTGTGGCCTGGAAGTTGGCGATGTCTCTATACCACGCAACAACCTGTGGTGTGATCCTCCACATGTTGGATATGGCTTCTTGCAGGTCACATAGGTATCCTTCAAATATGGGCCCATTCATCCTTTTGTGCCTAACATCCGACGTGGTTTTCAGTAGTAAGTATCTTGCTCCCTGATTCGGCTTGGGTTTGGTACCAAAAATTACATACCTTGGTTCTCTCCATCCCATGAAGGCTATTAACGTGATTAGCCATGAATAGTGAAAATCTATGCCTAAATCCTGTGCATCTTTGCAGTCATCTAGGATGCAACTGCAACAACCACAGCTGGGACTTCCTCCCCGCGACATTTTCTCAGCAATTTACAGGCTAATATTTTTGTGCCTAATTATGTTGCATCATCGTTGATCCTCTTGATAATGATCCATCGTGTCCCCCTATCAGTGCCATACTTATTCTTCATCTCTTCTTCTAGTGATTTCTCCCTGGATTTGTCATCTAGAAACTGTGCAGGATCCATGCCCCGTGATGGAAATCCTATTATGTTGGTGATAAGATCTACGTCTATTGAGACGAGCTTGTCCAACCAGATGTCTCCACCATGTGTGACTACTAATATCTATTTGACACAACTGGTTGCATATTTCCCACTACCAAAATGTGGTAGGTATACCAGGCCTAAAATTTTTGTCTTCTACAACCTTGTTTCCCATTGGAGTGGCTAATTAATTGGTTCCCCAAACTGATTCATGTCCACCATCTCTATGTACACTCTATTTGCAAGTTTCAAAAACTTATCTTCGTCTGCTACAACGTGGCATAAGTATTTGAGCTTCCCTATATGACCCAAAAAATATGGTCCTACTTGTACCCCAACTAGTATACGTGGTAGAATGATTGCTGAGAGAGGTTGCTTGTGAGGTGACTTAGGTATCTGAAACTTGTCTTTCTTCGATGGTGGTGGTGGCTGGCTCGAAGTTCCAACAACTTCTGGTTGTTCCTCAATATACCATTATGACCAACCTATGACATATTCGACCATTCCTTCTGGTGGGTGGTTTGATATGGTCATTTGAGACTCGTCTGGCTCAACTGCTGCTTCCCTATTTGGTGTCATTCCATTGACTTTTGGGGCTGCTTTGACGTTCTCTAGTTGCACCTCCTTCAAGGTTTCTGCGTCCTGGTTCGACTGCTCTTGTACCTCTTCCAGTATATCCGTGTTTGTGCCCTCCGGTGCTGGCTGTTGGGTTTCTTCCAGTATAGGTGTAGGTTTCATCGGTGCTATGCCTCGAGATGGGATTTCATCGACGTTGACGATCTCCAACGACTGCTGTTCACCTTCTTCTGCATGTACTCATGACCTGGTCTGAACTCTGGTTTTTCTGGCAGTCTGACTTGCTTCTGCTTTCTTTGGTGGTGCCATGGTGGTGAATGTCGAACGTTTGTTGGGTTTGAATAGTCTCTGTGACCTCTGTGAACTCAACTCTATGCTTCTTAACCTCTATCGCTCTCTGTCTGTTCTCTTTTCACAAATAGACTCTTTATTCCTACGTCCGTGTGTTGTATGGGAAACACATGAAGCTTATTGAGGATGCTTCCTTAATTGTGGGTTCAATGCACCTCCCGTGGTTTCGTACTTGCCATTACTCTTCCTTGCTGCCTCCAGTTGGCGCGATTAATGTGGCATCCCATCGGTCCTTTTCGTCCTTTAATTCTGCCTAGTGCTGTCATGTTGTACTACTTTTGTTGACTTTCCTTTTCCCTTTGTATGTGACCGTTGTCCTTCTCCTCGCTGATTTTGTGTTCCTAAGTGTGCATGCCTTTTCTTCCCCCAGAGCATTGCGCCTCTGTTGGTACTATTTATAGTTTTTATTTTTACTGCGCGGTGGGTGGTCGACTGTCCTTGTATAGCTTCAATCGTCTCCCATTGATCATCCCTCTGAGTTCTGTGCTTGATAAGTCTCTTAACTATACAACTCCTCCATCTGTGACATATTTTACTCGTACGGTCCTAACCAATGCATTTTAAGATTTCTTGGGTCCTGAAACAATTTTCTGTCATACACCAGTACTAAATCTCCTTCCTTGAAAGTTTTCTTCTTTATGTGTCTATCATGCCAAGATTTTTCCCTTGATTTCTGAACTTGTTGGTGAAATTCTGCTAAGATACAGTCTTCCTCCATGGTCATTAGCCGATTCAACCTCTTCTGTACTGCACTTCGTTATGTCATTTGTGTAATTGCTACTGTTCACACTCTGTAAATTTTGTTGGGCTGAATAGACAAACGACAGAGGTAACTGTTTCAACCAACTTTAGAGATGAGGCACTAGCTTGCTCAACTCAGAGAGGAATCTCTTGTGTAACTAGGTATATATATGGGAATCAGTGGCTAGTTTCAGTTTGTTTGGGGGTTTTTATAAAATTGCTAGCAAGGAAGGAGAGGAACACTTTGGGCTATGGAGTCAGGAATAAATAATACATTGTTAGACTTGAGGACTATTTACAGGAGAAAGGCTAAATCAGGTAGTGATTCTGAGTTTATATGAAATTTTTTTCATGGCGTTGGAAGAAAAAGAAACACATAACTACATCGGAGCATTACAGAAATGAAATCGGACATAGTTCAGAAAGAGATAAACATGATCTAAATTGTTAAGCTGAGAGTATCGAATGATGAATTCTGGACCTTTAATCCTTCAATTTAGACAAGAAGAAGTGTGAATGAAATATAAGCTCATAGGAAACACATACTATGAAAAGAGACAAGACTCATATCATTGCCAGTTAGAATATTTTCATAAACTGTCTAAAATCTGCCTCTGCATTTATATATTCATAATAACCCCAAAATTTACAAAGGTCTTCCTGCACATAGGGCAGGCTCCCCCTTCTCCTTTCTTATTCTCTTAGATAATATATATATAGAGAATATTTCTTTGTGGAATACAAAACGTTCAGACTTCTCATCGTTCTAGGATCAGAGGTCAGTTACAAACAAGAAATGATTTGTAATAACCGTTACCCTTCTTTAGAGGGACCATTAGAAACAGGTTCATCAGATTTAGATGCCAACTGTCCAAAACTTGCTGGGAGGTACTTATCTTTACTTGAGAATTTATTTTAACTTAGCAATCTCATCCTTTAGAGTATCCAACCAGATCGGTTGATTCTCTCCAACACTTTCATCCATTTCGACTATGACCTCTTTCTTCTGTCGTTTGGTACATTTCTTTTTTACAACTCACCTGTTGATGACCAGATCCTTCATAATGGGATTAAGCCTGAATTCCAATCCAGAATCTATAACAAGTTCTGTATGAAACTTTTTCGCCAATATACGTGCAATTGCTCGTTCTTTACTGCTCATAGGTAAACTTGCCACGTTGCCTGAATAACCGGTTTCACCAGATGTAGCTTGGTCCATGTATCCTAGTTTCATAGAAACTAAAACATTTTTATAGAGATCAAAGAGTTTATCAAATTGGAAATTACTTCGCTCAAAGATAAAAATAATGCCTTCATACTTGGGTAATTATAGAGTTCCAATCCTGAAACGCTGACAGATTCGCTGACTGGTACGTTGATTTACCATGCTTGGCCAATCCATTTCAAATGATTAGTGTTCAAGTTCATTAAATGGCAGCATTCACCTAACATTATACAGTTGTGAAGTACCAAATGAGTGAGATAGAGTGATTTCAACTAGCCACCACCAGCACCCCACGAGTGTTTGATTTGAAGTATAGGAACATGTGATATTGGGGTTTTGGCGAAAATAGTTTTAGGAAACCCACCTTTTTCCCCGACGTACCTCTAGGGGTGACACACATCCATATTGAAAACCACAATGGTTTCCCTGGTCCACCTCTATATAGTTAAGTCCCGTGTAAGTTTTCTTCTCGATATGGGCTCCAGCCATTGATCAACGGTCTACAGAGCTTTACCTTTTTGCACCTCCCCTATACTTGTATTTACACCACCATGCATGTCCTGGTTCTCTAAATTATCAATTTTCCAAACTGTCAAGCTCCCATGACGATGTAGCTTTTGCTAACTTCCCGAGACCTGGATCTTGTTTGAAAAAATGTTACGGTGACAACATAGGCTGCAATTGGGGATGCTATCCTCCCTGTGAGGTAGAAAAGAACCTGTAGAACCGGTTCCTGATCCCTTGGGATGATCCCAAACATGTGCGTGGGCCTCGTTCCTACCTTCTCACTGGTGTCTGCTGTAGTCCAAACTCTGCACACCGTTCTCGACTGAACACTGGATATACCACTGAAAACCGACTGTACACAATACTGGAAACAAAAACTGAAAGTCCTTGTCTATTTGCACACTCCTATCTACTCTAAGTACTGAAATTAGCCATTAATCAAGTGAAATCAAAATTCCAATGCAACCATGTGAGCATTTTATCCACTATCCGTTTATCTTGCACAAAGTTTCTCCAAGTCCCAGGGACTGATATTTAATTTAAAAATTCATCCATGATTTTCAAAAAAGTAAAAAAATTTGGACTGTTTGTTTCTTTTAATAGGATTGTGAATGGATCTTTCAGAATATGCGTAAAACAATCGTCGTGTGTCACTCCCACAACATTTATGTTTTTAAGTGATTCAACTTGTCGACTTCTGAAAAACTGACAGAGTTGTTGAGAAGTTCGGTAGCAAATATTTCCTGAATCATAAAGAAACCAAGGCTGGAAAGCATCATCTGGTGTGAAAATATTTATATCTAGTATAGACATTGATTCGTTGAAATCCACCATTCTGATCGTAAACCTTTCTCATATAATGAGTCTCGAGATGATGAATCACATGAGAGAACGGTTTCTTTTCAGGACTCAAGATAGAAAAACAAGATTCTTCCATAAGGGTTGGCTCGTTGTTCAGAGTTTTCATGGGCGAAAATTCAAAATCTCCATCCATATCCAGGCTCTTCAAAAATAGGGTCATTACTTCATTTTTAGGGGAATATAGGCAACCTTGAAATACCTTGTTTTGTGGGCAATATTTCCGAACATCTGCATTAGTTCCAGGACAAAGGAAAAGACTCTCGATAAAAATTTCTTGGTCGGCTTCTTCCTTAATTTGATGATTAAGCTCTGATTAAATTCTGGATTGAAATACCCTTCCAAGAGATGATCGTGCAATGCATGTGAGTGTAGTCAATTTTCTTTAATGATGACGACCCTTTCGTGTGAAACAATGCTACTATGAATATAGTCAGAAGTCTTTATCCTTTCCAAAGTTTCATAATTTTCTATTAACCATTCAAAGGAAGAAAAACATAAGGGGAGAGAGTTTTCACCTGTAAGCCCAATGCTTTCATCGCTTTCAACTTCATGATTGGATATTTTATGATTTGAAACTCCATTTTGTTTCAATAATTCAAATGATGAGAAACATAATGGAAAGGTTTTGTCACCTAATTCACAACCTTCTTCATTCTTCTCAGTATTATCATAGGTACATTGTTCCATCTTTTTGGGATTTTGGATACACTCACCTTCAGCCTTTTCTTGGACCAATGACTAAATTTCTGAATCTACAAAGTTTTCTTCATAACAAAGAACAGGGTTATAAAGCATTTGAGAAGAGTTTTCCAATGTCTTGTCAATCTATTTTGTTGGTTTGGTGTGACTTTTCATTGGCACAAATTCGCTTACCTCAACAATAATCTGAGAATTTTCTTTCAACAATTTGAAAGTAGTGAAGCATAGAGGTAGAGAGTTTTCTTTCATTGACCTGATGTCCTTCTCCCCACGGTACTGATGAAGAAGAGAGTCTTTAGTATTAGGATCATCTTTGTGTTTGTCATATATAGGCAAATCAACATCATATGCAACATCGTCCAATAAGAACAGACCTGGAAAATTTATTTGTTCTTCAACAAACTGATTTTCAAACTGATCCTCCTAACTGTCTACAAAATGAAAAACTTCCTGCTTATCATGAGGTGGATCAGAGGGTAGAGAAACACCTTTTATTTTAACAAATGTAGTGTGATTTTTAACATGATCAAAAGCATTTGAGACTTCAAGAGGGTTTATGATATTATCCATTCTACACTTAAGATTCCAATCGACTATCTCCTGTTCATATTCACTTTTACTTTCTTTATCATTTAACTCCTCATTTTGGAATTGTTTACATGCTTGGATGTTGTGCTGAATATCCTGGGAATCATCAAACATTTATTGTAAGGACTTGGGTCTCCTTTCCATCAGGAGGAAAGACAAATCTGGATGAAGAGTTGTCATATAATGGAACATGGCAGCTGCTTCAGTGGGTTGAATTTCTTCAGGCAATTTGTAATAAATACTTGAAAACCTTCTACTGAACATAGATATAGCTTCGTCATTCTGCCATTCCAAGGCATAGAACTCTGCAAGTTGTAGCTCCAAAGATTTCTTCTTGCCCCAAAACTTCAAGAAAATGTTCTTCAATTCCTCCCATGAGCTAATTGTATCTGGTCGCAAGTGTCTAAATCAATCTTTGGTGTTCCCTTTCAAGGATTTAGAGAAGGATCTCATTTAAACATCATCATGGTCAATCTCGAATAAATCTATGAAATGCTCAAACCCTTGGATGTGCTTTTCAGTTGAGATGACATTAGTTTCTCCATCAAACACAGGTAGATACTCATGACGATTTGGAGGGAAATCGTGGAGGACTTGGGGTAGCTTCAAGGGTATGTATCTAAGTTGGGCTCTGGAGGACGTAGAAATAGGGGAGGAGGCATCAGCCTTGGCTTTAAGGGGTTTACCAACTTGATCGTGGTCATCACATGGCCCAGTTGTAAAACTCTTATCGAGATCATCGATACGGTGGGGGTATGCATGTGCAATTTTAAGAGGATGATGAATGATTTCAATTTTTTCTTGATCATCATTAGAATGTAGGAGGTAAAGAAAAATTTGTTTGGCATTTTCAAGGAGAAAGCAGAGGCAACTTATAACAAACAACTGAATGCCCTGGAAAAATTTCAATTTTAAGTACTTGTTTTCTTCCATAATATCTTTTCGTGCCCCTGTCAAGGGATTTTATTTCTCAGTTTGATCTTTGAATTACGTTTGAAACTTGAGTGGAGTTGCCAATAATGTTTTGGAAGACGGATTCTGCATGAGAGTGGAGTCGCCATAGAAAATTCAAATTTCTGAATTCTTCTACCAATGGAATCACCTTCGAACTGATTTTTGATGTGTGGAGTCACCAAAGTAGGAATATAGCCAATATTTGCCTAAGTGTCTGATGCTCTCAGACCTTAGAACTCAACCATGTCGTTCTTCCCAAGGAAAAATGTTTCAATTCCGTCCCCGGCAACAACACCAGAATGTTAGCACTCTGTAAATTTTTTCGGGCTGAATAGACAAACGACAGAGGTAACTATTTCAACCAACTTTAGAGTTGAGGCACTAGCCTTCTCAACTTAGAGATGGATCTCTCATGTCACTGGGTATATATATGGGAATCAATGGCTAGTTTTGGTTTGTTTGGGGGTTTTTATAAAATTGCTAGCAAGGAAGGAGAGGAACACTTTGGGCTATGGAGTCGGGAATAAATAATACATTGTCAGACCTGAGGACTATTTAGAGGAGAAAGGCTAAATCAGGTAGTGAGTCCAAGTTTATATGAAAAATTTTGCATGGCGTCGGAAGAAAAAGAAACGCATAACTACATAGGAGCATTACATAAATGAAATCAGACATAGTTCGGAAAGAGATAAACATGATCTAAATTGTTAAGCCGAGAGCATCGAATGATGAATTCTAGACCTTTAATCCTTCAATTTAGACAAGAAGAAGTGTGAATGAAATATAAGCTCATAGGAAACACATACTATGAAAAGAGACAAGACTCATATCACTTCCAGTTAGAATCTTTTCATAAACAATCTAAAATCTGCCTCTACATTTATATATTCATAATAACCCCAAAATTTACAAAGGTCTTCCTACACATAGGGTGGGCTCCCCCTTCTCCTTTCTTATTCTCTTAGATAATATATATATAGAGAATATTTCTTCATGGAATACAAAACGTTTAGACTTCTCATCATTCTAGGATTAGAGGTCAGTTACAAACGAGAAATGATTTGTAATAACTGTTACCCTTCTTTAGAGGGACCGTTAGAAACAAGTTCATCATATTTATATACCAACTGTCCAAAACTTGCTGGGAGGTGCGTATCTTTACTTGAGAATTTATTTTAACTTAGTGATCTCATCCTTTAGAGTATCCAACCAAACCGATTGATTCTCTCCAACACTTTCAGCCGTTTCGACTATGACCTCTTTCTTCTGTCATTTGGTCCATTTCTTTTTTAGAGCTCGCCTGTTGATGACCAGATCCTTCATAATGGGATTAATCCTGACTTCCAATCTGGAATCTATAACAGGTTCTGTGTGAAACTTTTCCGCCAATATACGTGCAATTTCCCGTTCTTTACTGCTCGTAGGTAAACTTGCCACGCTGCCTGAATAATCGGTTTCACTGGACATAGCTTGGTCCATGTATCCTAGTTTCATAGACACCAAAACATTCTTACAGAGATCAGAGAGTTTAGAAAATTGGAAATTACTTCACTCACGGATAAAAATAATGCCTTCATACTTGCATAATTATAGAGTTCCAATCATGAAACACTGACAGATTCTCTGACAGGTACATTGATTTACCATGCTTGGCCAATCCATTTCAAATGATTAGCATTTGAGTTTGTTAAATGGCGAATTTCACCTAACATTATATGGTTGTGAAGTACCGAATGAGTGAGATAGAGTGATTTTGACCAGCCGCCACCAACACCCCATGAGTGTTTGATTTTATGTATAGGAACACGTGATATCGGGGTTTTGGCGAAAACGGTTTCAGGCAACCCACCTTTCGACTCAACGTGCCTCTGGGGGCGACGCACATCCATCTTGAAAACCACAATGGTTTCCCCGGCCTGCCTCTATATAGTTAAGTCCCATGCAAGTTTTCCGCCCGATACGGGCTCTAGCTGTTGATCAATGGTCTATAGAGATTTACCTTTTTGCGCCTCCGCTATACTTGTCTTTATACTGCCAGGCATGTCCCGGTTCTCTAAATTATCAATTTTCCAAACTATCCAGCTCCCACGATGATGTAGCTTTTGCTAACGTCTCGAGACCTGGATCTTGTCTAAACAAATGTTACGGTGACAACAGCTGCTACGCGCAAGCTTGGTACTAAAAAATCTAATGGCACCACTGCTTCTTGGCCATAGACTAGTTTAAATGGCGTGTGCCCTGTCAAATATTTGCACGTAGTCCTGCATGCCCATAATACTGCTTGTACTTTGAGGTCCCAGTTGTCTCTATTGACGTTACAGATCTTTGTCAACACGTTCTCCATGATTTTGTTGAATGCTTCCACTGTGCCATTTGCCCGTGGGTGATATGGTGTGCTATTCTGATGATGGACTTCAAACTCTTCAGTCATAGCGTTGATGGCGATGTTAATGAAGTGTGTGCCTTGGTCTCTCATCAAAACTCTTGGGCATCCAAATTGAGTGATTACTTGCTCAAATAAATAATGCGTTGTTGTTTCTGCACTGCAATCCTTCACTGGTGTGACTTCCGCCCATCTTGTTAGGTACTCCGTCGCGGTGATAATGTACCTTTCTCCTGTTGATAATGTACCTTTCTCCTGTTCTTTTTGTTGGTGGGTTGATTGGTCCCACAAAGTCTATTTCCCACTTATCGAATGCCTGCAATGTTACTCGTGGTTGTAATGGAATCTCATCCCTTTTGTTGGGTTTTCCTACCCTTTGACATACATCACATCTTTGATAGTACTCCTTCGAGTCTCTATGAATCGTTGGCCACCATATTCCTATGTGCAATACCTTCTGTGCGATATCTTTGCCTGCATAATGTCCTCCTACTATTCCCTCATGGGCTTCTGCTAAAACTTGTGGTCTTTCGTGTTTTAACACATACTTTCACAAAATGCTATCTATGCCCATTTTGTATAGATGTCCTGCAATCAGTTGATAGTCAACAACACAGACTACTAGGTTTTTCTTATGCGCGGTGTTATACTCTTGCGGCACAATACCTGTGCTCAAGTACTGAATGATATCTGCAAAGTATTCATCATCGATTTGGACAGACAATAACTGTTCATCCATAAAGTTGTTCTCTAAATTTGTAGGTTCCTCTCCATTTGTGACCCTCGATAAGTGGTCAAGTCCTACGTTCAATTTTCCTGGTTTGATGATTACTTCAAAGTCAAATTCTTGTAATAGGAGTAACCATCGAAAAATTATCCCCCCCAACACTAGCTTGTTGACTAGATATTTTAGGGCTGAGTGATCTGTGAACATATTGAAGTGTTTTCCCAATAAGTAATGTCTAAACTTTTGCAGTGCATAGACCATAGCTAGGCCTTCCCTTTCTGCAGTGTTATAGTTATGTTCTGATTTTGATAACTTTCTTCTCGTGAATGCTATCAGGTGATCCAAGTCTCCCACTCCTGGTTGTGCCAAGATAGCTCCCAGTGCTATGGCTAATGCATCTACATGGACATGGAATATCTTCTCCCAGTTCAGAAAGACTAATATTGGTGCGGTGACCATATTTTCCTTTAGGGTATCCAGACCGTGTTGAAACTCATTGTTCCACTAAAAATTTGTATCCTTTCTTATCATCTTTTCCATTGGTGCAATAATTTGCGTGTACCCTTTGATAAAATTCCTGTAGTATCCTGTGTGTCCCAACGTCACTCTTTGCTGACAGACTATTTTTGGTGGTGGTAAGTTAACAATTACTGCAATATTTGTGGGATCTACGAGTAAACCTTGTTTTGATACTATATGGACCAATACTATCCCAAATGATGTTCCAAATATTCATTTATTTATGTTTAGTGATATGTGACACTGTCTGCATATTTCCAACATTATCCGTAATACTTCTACATATTTTTTCAACAAACTGTAGACTACCCAATCATCCGAGTATACTTCGAGAAACTGGTGGATGAATTCCTTAAACGCAACAATGACTACTCTGGAAAAGATTGCTGGTGCATTCTTCAATCCAAACAACATGACTGTGTACTGATAATATCCCCATTCTATCGCAAACATGGTCTTCTATCTGTCTTCTTGTGCTATCTTGATCTGATGGTAGCTTGAGAATCCTTCAGTGAATGAGTAATCTTCGTGTCCACCTATGTTTTCTAACACTTCGTCCATGAAAGGTGTAGGGAATGGGTCATGTAGGCATGCATCGTTCAACTTCCTCAAGTCAATGCATGCCTTATCCCTCCTTGTTTCTTGTCTTGTACTACCATCAGACTTATCCATTCTGATTCTTCAACCGGTTCTATGATGTCGGATTCAAGCATCTTGCTGATCTCAGCTTTGAATTTTTGCTTATATATCAGGTTCAATCTATATGGTCATTGTCTGATCAATATCGCTTCAGGTCTGAGTGGTATATTAATTTCTCCTAACTCTCCGGCTATCCCCTTCATCTCTGTAAATGTTGTGGGGAACAAGTCGTTGTATTCACGTAATAACTATATTATGCTTTCGACTGTTTGCTCATCTTGATAGTCTCCAATGCTGGCCATTTTGGGATGCTCTACTGTCCCAATGTTAACTTTATTGACTTTGATCGATGTGTAAATGACTTCTGATTCTATGGGTGGACCTTCCACATATCTTTCACCTTCTGCTTCTTCAATCTAAATATCGCATGGATCGTCTTCATCCGATGCTTCCTCTTGTACATGGTAACATGACAATAGTTCCTTGACTATCTATTTGTTCCGTCGTTGTTTTTCTGTGATCAGTTCTATTTCTGGTTCTTTGATGAATATCAATCCTCTTATCGTTTTAAGAGCGACATCTATGTTGGGGCTTTCATTCTCGAATGAGAAAGTGACTGTGAAATTCTATTGCAATGTCATCCAGGTCGTATTTCCTTTGCACAATTCTTGGTATGTATACCAGTTTGCTGGTATGCCCTCTAGAGTGTGTATAAAATGATGAGGCCATTCCTCTAGAGGTGTCATTTTCCATAGCATTCTACACTCCTCAAAGTGCTCCGTTGGTGTCCCTTGTCCATCGTACTTTTGCTGCTTGTTGTTTTTCTATTCTACGCTGAACCTTATGCGTAGTAACCACTTACATTGGTACCAATCTGTGATGGTCTCTTTGTGTGCATCCCACCATCTTGTAGGTGTGGCCTTAAGTGCTAGATAAAGTTGTAAAAGTCTCTGGTTCTCTAACATGCCATCTTCATACCGTGCCAAGAACGTTTCCAAATCATTTACTTCGTGGAAATTGGGTGGTTCTCAGATTTATGTGCCAACCCATCTTACTGCGCGGTCTTTTTGTGCACATCTTCTCGTGGATACTTTGTGTAGCCTTTGTTGCCAGTTCTCTAAACTAGTATTTGAATATGTTGCACATGAAGTAATGCTCCACCAACTGAGTATCCCATTTGCAGTTGGGTTCACATAATCCTCATCATGCACAGTTATTCTGTACAACTGGCTGATTTCCTCTAAGTCTAGGCAAGTAGGTTCTACAAACCTCTCCCCTTATGACAGATCCAATGGCACAATGACCCTGTATTCTCCTGACTCAAATGTCATTTTCATGGTCTTGAGGTTGATTATGGCCTGGTTGTCAAACGCCCAATCTAGACCAAGCAATGCTGGGTAAGGTGTTGTGTCGTCTACTATTTGAATGACTTCAAAATCTTCTTTAGTGCACACTCCATCTAGGTCTACTGTCACTCCTTTCAGTCTACCGATTGGTAGGACTCTGTGTTGGTTTTCCAGTTTCAATTAAATAGGTGAATATCCTAATGTGGGCTCTCCCATGCATTTCCATGTCTTCTTTGGTAATACATTAGCTTGAGATCCTAGATCTAGTATAATGTCTCCCATATTGAAATCTTCGATGTTGGCATTCAGTCTAAACTCCCCGCTTGTTCTTCTTCTTGTGTGTAGGTGATTGACTATTTTTGGTTCTAGTTTTCCTTCCGTCTCGATGCTACATTTTTCTAGTATGTTTTGCAATATTTTCACAGATGATGGATCACTTAATACTTTTACACATGATTGTAAAAAGCCTTTGATTGTACTTACTTGTCCCATGGAATGTATTTCGATGGTATGATCCAATAACGAAGGAATTTCGTATTCTAGTGTTTCCTTACTTTGTTGCGCAGTTGAAGTCGTTGCAATATCTTCCTTTTGGAATTCTTGTCAGGCTTGCTTAAATATCTCCTTTTCCTTCTGCATGTCGAACTATTTTATTGGTTCGACGTTCTTTTTCACCCATTGATTTTGTGCCGGTTCTTGTTGAACAACATCGTCCCCTATTTTATCTCCTCTCCGAGTAACTATGTTGATGTTTCGTCCTTCATCCCTGGCTTCGGCTGAAATCCACTGAACATTCTGGTTGTTCTGGTTCCTCTTTTCCTGGATTTTTACTAGTAGTGTCAAACATTCTTCTGTGTCGTGATATGATGCGCGACAATACATACAAGTTGCTGGTGGAAGTGGACATTCCCTTGCATAATGTCCTAGTTGTTGACAATTGTGACACACCACTGGTCCTCTTCCTCGTCCGAAACCTACTCTTGCTCATCCTCCACCTCTGTAGCCTGCTCTATTTCCTCTCGGTGCATTATATTGAGGTGCCTGATTGTACTGTGCAGTATTGTACTGAGGCTATGCTGCATTGTACTGTGGCTGCACGTTATTGTATGGAGTTGGAACTAGATTGAACTATAGTGTGGGTTGCCCCGTCATCATTTTTTCCTGCACTCTATATGCATCTGATGCCATTTCTCGCATCAACTCCATAGTTCTACAATCTTTGTCATCGTGGCCCAATGACTTGCAAAAGATGTAGTATGAATTCTTTGGGACTGTCTGGTATTTTTTTCATCATCAGGAAGTGATAGAGGTCGTGACCTTGTTTCTTACAGAATTCACACCATGGTCCTCCTGTGGGTAACGGTTTTGGCATTCTTGCCTCCATATACTGCACGAATGTTGGACATTCATTCTTGTGGTGTCCTTCCATTCTGCATGTGGTAGACCAAACAACTTCTCGTTTGTCCTTACTCTTATTTTGGTTCAGCTAAAACATTAAATTCTTCAAGTCCTCCTTCAGTTGGGTATGTCTGGTACACCAAACAACTTCTCGTTTGTCCTTACTCTTATTTTGGTTCAGCTGAAACGTTAAATTCTTCAAGTCCTCCTTCAGTTGGGTTTGTCTGCTGGTACTGGTTTTCTTCCAGTTGCAAGGCTTCTTGCAGGGCCTCTGCCTGCGTCTAGAACTTCTATTGTCGCCATGGATATTTTAATTGTGGGAGCAGTGAATTGAAAAACAAGTTCCGATGCTGCATATCAATCATGAGATATTTTAACTTTCCCTTTAGTCGCTTGAATCTTTGGTCAATCTCCCATACAGATTCTCCTGGTTTTTGTCAGATTTATATCATCTCATTCATGTATTGATCCTTTGAGCTCGGATTCTGGAACTCATTTATTAATAAATTCTTAATGTCGGTCAGTGTCCTTGTCATCCCCGGTGCACTGTTTGCATCTAAACTCATGTACCAGTCTAATGCACAGTCTCTTAGTGTAATCACTAAATGTGCAAGTTTGGTATCTTCATGAGTGATCTCTTTTTCTTCCTAGATCTTTGCACAAATGAACAAGTGTTTCTCAGAGTCTTTTGCTTCTTCTCCTCAAAATTTTGGTAACTTGATGGTGGGATCATGTCCTTCCATTCTGAATGCCGAACTACTACCTCCGCACGGTGTAGATACCTGACTAGTGCTGCCTGAATTGGCTCCTCCAGTTGTTGTTCCTTGTGTAGATGTACTTCCTGTTGTCTGACTGCTTCTAAACTTTTTTTGTCTAAACAATGGTGCTCTCTTTGGTGTATTAGTCACACATGGGTTTATGGGTTCCACAATGACATTAATATGGATAGGATTGCTGCCTTCTCTTCCCACTCTTGGACCTCTCATCTTCCTCTCATATGTTGCACACAAGATTTCCTCAATCTGCTCCATAGCATGGAGATCCTCTACCTCTTCCTCATCACTCACCAAGCCTTCCCTCATGGCTATGACTCTCTTTTTGGTATTCACCATGTATTGGTAGGGTACTCCACTACGTGTCTTTCTAGCTGTCTCCATGATCTACTTGATCTGGTCGTCATCCATCATTATTGGGTCCAAGGGTTCCTCCTTCTTGCCCTTATCCTTTCCTCCTTCTATTTCTCCTTCTTCTATCAGTGCTTCTCCCCTTCCACCATGCACGCATGGAAGTTTAGCTGTCTGACTCCATTGTCATTACACCTTTTTTATATAGCAGTATCTTAATATAGGTATACAATGATTGAATGTACTTTCCTCGAGCTCCTTGTAGAAAATATTTCTCTACTGCATTGTATGACTTCACTGTGTCGACTGTAAAGCCACAATACTATCAAGCCAAAAATCCACTACGCGGGTGAACTTGTTGTTCACTTGTTGTAACTGTTCAATCTGTACTGGGGTCCAATCTAGCTGTCGAATCTAGTTCGTTGTGTGGTTATCCTTCAACCTTAGTAACCACTCTTGCAACAAATGTGGAAAATCAAAGAAAAAGACTTCGTGTAAATCAATAAACACGTATTTCTCAAGATATTTGTGGGGTGTTAGTCTAGGGTTTCTTTTGTTTTTCTGTGCAAACTCTAGCTCTTTTGTTCTTAACCAGTTTTCGATCTTTGCTTTTGTGGGATTCCATGGTCTCAACATTCCCTTCTAATGGATCATTTCTTTCTGCCCTAATATTTTCTTGATCCGCCTTCGACAAATCTTCGAATTATATCCTCTACTCAATCCTCTCATGTTCCTATGAACGACAATGAAACCATTTGTTGGTTTACTACTCTTCTATTTTGTCTAATTTTATTCACCCAGGGTTCATGTCTGTTCGGGTTTCCAACAAAGGCTCTAAAACTATTGACCCTCCTGGTAAACTAGAAGGCAACACAACACACAGAATGCATTGCACAGTCTCACACGAGATAACTTTAATGGGTGGCTGTAAGAATCAGGTGTTTACAACCTAGGATTGAGTGTGAGATAAGAGAACTATATATTGAACCATTTATTATAACTTGTACACACAATATACTGTTATTGATGACTAAGCAAGAAATATAACAACTCATTCATTCAACATAATAATAACGATTGAAGACAATAAATATATGCATGCATTCATCACATAACACAGATGTTACCATGGTTCACCCCCTCCTGGACTACATCCACAAATATTTGGCTCTCAACTCTTTTATTATAGTATTTCCACATCTACAACGCCACACGCTTACAACTCCTCTCAGTCAGGTAAGATTTATATGAGGCAGACTAGATCTCACTAGGCTCCCCAGCCCGCGATCTAACCCTCAAGATCTACCCTCCTTTGTTCTCTCTAGCTCAACAAATTATACAAAAATAGATTATACAACAAAATATTACTTATTACATCAACTCATGCCTGACTAAAACAGTAACAACAATAATCCCCACCCCCTATGATACCTAAGTATCTATATTTATATGCTTCTATCTCTTCAACCATTACAATACATTACCAAAACCCTAACCCTACCATCATTAATTCTTCTTTTGCATGCGTGCATGCTGTTCTTTCTTCCAGCTTTCGTTTTCCTCGTGCATGATTTCTTTCCCAAAATCGTCTTTCTTTCCCACTTTAACATGCCTCCAACACAATGCATCATCTTATCTAGTCTTATGAGAACAATTCCAACTTCATTATCAGATTTAGAACAAGCTCCATCGAATGACACTTCAAACAAAAATTCTACCTTCCAAGTCTTGAACTCGTTCTAGGATTTTGTTGTGCTCCATGCCCAAGATAACATAGTTTCCAATCCCAACATCTATGTAATATTCCATTAATTTGTTATCCTTCTTCTTGAATGCAAAGGGTTTTCTAGGTTCACAAGGTAATTTAATCATTGCACTATCCTTGCCCAGTAACATCATACATCTGTCGTCATTCATTATATATCCACCAATCATGGAGGTCCAATTTGTTCCCATCACAACCCCATATGCTGGAGGCAAGTCTACCACAATAATATTAAAAACTATGATGATATGGGAGGCTGCTGTAATCCAGACATACAAATCCTTGATTTCTCTGTACGCCGACACTTTTCTAGAATCGATTGCATATATTCTCTCACCATTTTCATAATACTTAGTGGAACTCATTCCCAACACTTCCATGACCGCAAGTGGCATTATATTATTTGTCACACTAGTATCAACTAAACAATTATGTAATGCAACATCATGGTTTTCCATTGAAATGTAGAAGGGCATAATTTTTCCTCTTAGCTTAGCAGTTGACGGGCTCTAGTTCTATTTTGGAGTGGTAACAATAGCTTCAATTATTTATGATGGATCTTCCAAAAACTTCAAGATGTTTTGCCTCTGCTGAGGAATCTTTACCACTTTCGTAAAAGGAAGAGTTCTCCTTAACTTAGTTAATTCCTCCATGACATTATATGTCATTTGAGTTGAGCTTGACGCCATGTGTTTCCTTGTGGTTGAAACTGTCACTTTCTCATTCGACACTTTCTCATTTTCTTTTTACTTTTCTTTTTCTTTTTGTTTTTGCTTTGTCGGAGTCACCTTCATTCTTTGGTCTATTTACAAACCCTCTTGTCTGGGTGACATTTTCTTGCGAGTTAGGATCGTTGTCGCCCTCTCCACATATATACATGGACATCTCACATCCATCCATCTGCACTATCTCGAAGCTTTCATTAGGTAAGTAATAACCTTCTTGCTCGATCAATTTCTCGTCATAGACATCATCCAAAACAACCGGGTTTGGAGTAGGTTATCCAGGAACCCTTGGTCTATGTGGGTCATCAATATTCTCAAACCTAACTCTATTTTCGGGGGGAGGGTTCCTCCTTTGTTCGAGAATCAACATTCTTGGGTTTGGAATGTAATTATCTCCCCTTATCATCTTGGTTATTTCATTCTGCATATGTTTGATGGTTCTATTCATCTGTGCAACCTCAATTATTTGCTTTGTTTCTTGTGCCTCCACAGGATCAACTTTTACGTTAGGTATGGTTCCTTTAAAAAATCCTCCTCCCACCGTTTGATTATGAGCTGCTCGAGGTTTAAATTCTTCGTTCTTTCTCAAGATGGAAGCTCCTTGATTATCCATATTCAATCCTCCCATCTGCATTTGTACTCTTCCCAATATAATGTTGGGGTCAACACCCATTTGAATCATAATTTGTTCCATCTCAGTGTCCTTAGTCATTTCTTCCTCCAAAGTATCCATTTCAGATGTTCTGATGGCATATTTTACATTAAGGGGCATTGCATTCTTATAACAACTGCGAATGACCTATTCATTTGGTCTTTTGTCTTTTGGGATTCTACTCAAGGTCTTATTGAACCTGAGATTAAAATCTTGTATCCTTTCAATCTTCCTCAACCCATTCTGGGTGAAGTATATGAGGGTATGGTAGGCAATTGGGGGGGTAAACATAGTTAGGAACATCTCTTCAAGGTTGTTAAACGAGTGAATGGATCTACTAGGAAACATTTTATACCATTCATAAGCTATTTTTGATAAAGTTTGTAGAAGTAACCTCACCATGAAATCATCATATTCAACTTGGTGAAAGTCACAAACGTCAAGAAATAAGTGCATATGCCTCTTTGCATCGATTGTCCCATCTCTATAAAATTCCTTTAAGGTTCCCTTAGGGAGAACATGGAGCTCATGTTTTTCACCTATGAGATTAAGAGGGGAATCTCTTATCCTCCTTCTACTTCCAAACCCTGGGATTCCTTGGATTCTTGTGACATCTCTTTCGCATCCTTGTCTCTCCTCATGATGCTCGTTTTGGGGTTGTTCGTCTCTCGCTGCCATTTTTGAGGAGGTTTCAGGATCAAACTTTTCACTTCTAAGGACAAAGAGTTGCTTACTTTTACTTCTAGTAATGGGCCCCTTGTATTCATCCAACTTCAATCTTGACCTTGTTCTTGTGCTGTTCTAGCCAATCTTTGGTTTCTTCTATCTTGTCGTACTTCTCTCCTTTGTCTTCGAAGGATTTATCTTTCTTCTTCTTGGAATAAGATCTGCCATGAACCTTCTAAATCCTCTTGAGTATGGGCTGTTGATATTACTAGATTATACAACTGGTGCAAAATGCTTCGTTGATTATTCAATCCAATTTCTAAATGGGGCTGATTACCCTGGGGTAAAGTCATATATTCTTTCAAAAACACTGGGCCAAGTTCCAAATTTTTAGTTCATGTCCCCATATGGTCACCAAAAATGTTGACGCTTGAATCTGTTAGGACCGAAATGACAACCTCACGAGGTTACAAATCCTTCTGTGTTTTTATAGAGGTGGTACTCCTCTGTGCAAGATTTTTTTTAAATGTGGGACTTTTATAGAAGTTCATCGAAGGAAAGCAAAAATATATATAAAATAAAAAGGTAAAATAATTTTTTTTTTTAATTTTCTTTTAAAATAAAGTTCCCGAGAATGGACCAGGAAACACATACCTTCATACATTTAAAGCAAATAAACATAATTTCCTCACATCCATCATAGTAGGGATACAGATTTTTGATCACATAAACAATTAAAAGAAAATGATCTGCATTCATAAGAGAACTTTGACAGAGTGATACATGGGAAACTCAAATGAAGATAACGATAGACCAACCTCAAATACTTTATATTCAAAAAAATTGGGTTACAAAGTAGAGTCGAGATTGTTTCCAAAATAACTCGGAATTTCTAAAAAATATACAGTTCAATACATATTCTCTGAAATTACATAGTCATAATGATTGGGATTGGGGCTCCCACAGACCATAAAGAAAATATGTATAAGAATGAAGTTCGTAGAAAGAAGAAAGTGGGCGGTGGAAAACAACACGACCTGGTAAGAAGAAAAAGGAAATTATCATTCTTTGGCTAAACCTTTCTATTTAAAGAGGTGGAGTAACTGGATGAAGAGCTTGATAAAGAAAGAAAAATGTGATCAGTATAAACTTACTATGATGGTATATACTATTTGTCACTTTCTCGTTGATGTCCTTTTATGGATTTCATCAGCAGTTATAGGAACCGTCTCAACCATCCTTTGCCCTTCATCGGTAAGTTTTTTGACAACCTTTTTAAACCACTCCTTGATGTATCTCTTCATTGGTGCCACATTGATTTCATGCCGGATTTTTATATTGAATAACTCTCCTTCCAAGTCCCTTAGATCAATAGAAATATTTTTCAAATCTTCTTCAATATCTTGATTTTTAATCGAATAGTCGCCTAGCCAGTTTTCCACGTCATCTTCACTATACTCAAGAATTCCATAGAATTTTTGAAATGATAATCCTTTAAAGTTATCAACTTGTTCGTCAAATTCTTGCTTGGTTAAGAAAAATGAGTTGAGTATCAATTTGGGGTCTTGGACCTCATTGGTGCTCCCATCTAGGTCTGTCTCAGTCAAATTTTTGAATAATTTTTCTCTTCTGGTTATGGCCTGGTTGCATGCTTGGACAATAATATTCAGGTTCTTAACCTTTTCCTTCCAACATGCACTTAGTTGGGTTATTCAGTTCGGAGAAGGGAGATCCTCCTGTCTTCTTCTCAACTCTGTCATATGGGTAACTTTAAAACTAAAGGGTACAACAACATTGAGGTAAAAACCTTCCTTTTTTTTTAAATCTTCCTATAAATATTCATGAAAAGCGTGTGCTCTCGTTCCAAAAGAGACCATGCTCTTTGACATCTCCCAAGCCTCTGTAATTAATTTCATTATTTTCTTGATATTTTTCTCCACATAGCCCCGGGTTGATGTGAGAAGGCTTGTCGATTCTTTTAATTTTGCTGCAGGTGTGGTAGGCCCGATCATTGCTAAAGGACTAGAAAGTACTAGAAGAGGCATTGAAGTTTCCTCCAATTCTTTGATTCATTCCTTTAACCTGACATTATTTTCTTCAAGGCCTCCAATAGAATTATCTAGAGCATATCTGGTTGCTCGGTGAATTTGGGAAATTTGGGAAGGTCGCGTGTTCCGCGGGTTAATCTCTGAACAAGATTTCCCCTTTTTGTTCTTTAAATCTCTTTTCTCAATAATAAAATTTTTGGACTCGTTGTCTAAAATAGAGCTCTGAAATAAAAAAGACTCTTCTTCATCGAAGGTCTCGCTCTCAATTATTTCCATTTGAGGATTCTGGTCGACGTTGGGGAATAATTTTCAATGTCAATTTTGAGTTCCATATCCTCGAGGGAGAGGTCATGGATGTTTCTTTCATATCGAGGTCCCTCCTCTTCTTGAACAATGTTTTTTCTTTTCTTCATAAAGGGAAGCTTGTGAGAACTTTCAATTTTTCCTGAAGGAGGGTTCTTATCTCCTCCTTTGCCTAAAGAACTGTGGGTTACTTTCTTAATTTGTTGGGCCATTGGAACATTGCTCCGAGATGTTGTACTCTTTGGAGTGACATTCGAGGATTGGGCACTTTTCTCACCTAGAACTTTTCTCTCTGCTTGTACGACTCATTGGTGTTGAGTTTAGTTTCCAGGTCACCAGTGTCACGAGTGGGAGTTCCTGATACATTATCTCCATCTTCATTCAGAACAACATTAATGAAAGAGTTGTTGAAACCAACAACCAATAGATTTTCTACAAAAATTCCGCTAGGGTCGAACCCTTTTACTCTTTCAGCATATTTTAGATTGAGGTTGTGGAAGTGGCCCACGATTTCATCAATATGGTTCATTTTTATGAATATGAAGTCCCCAAATTTCCAAGGTAGAGGATGCATTTCTTTTTTCTCTTTTCATGGAAAAAATGAAACCAATAGTTGTACTGCCTTTCTATTTTAGCAACAAACTGTTGATTAAGGTTGGTTGTCATTGATGTCAACCCTTGAAGAAAGACCCATAGCACAAAGGTTTGGGTAATGGACCCAATAGTGTTTGATGTAAATATGACTCATTATTGTTTTGTCATGGTTGATAAGAAGTAAATATGGATGAACTCCAAAGTGGTCCCCTTATGGTGAAAGNCCTCACGGGAAGACGCTTTGTGGAGTAAGAGAACCCATGCTTAATTGTGGAATAATGAGATGAAGGAAAGTGAATTTGTCAGGGAAAATATCCTAGATGGATATTTCTTGTCATGTCATTTCCGGTGGTATGTGGAACGTCACATAATTCCTCACGGTTAGAGAGTTATGGCCATGAGAAGTTGGAGACCCCAGGTTTGGGTAATGGACCCAAATTTGTTTGATGGGTAACGGTATGAGTTATGATATATTTTTAGATAATACTATTCTATATGGATAGTACATGTCATGCCATTTCTGGTGGTATGTAGAACATCACATAACTCACGGTTTGAGAGTTATGGCCTTACGAAGTTGGAGGACCCTCATATGTCATCTAGAAGCCCCAAAAGGTCAAAGTAATCAAAGTGGTTTAAGAGATTTTAAAAGGTAAATAATAAAGTGA
>JASDQU010737645.1:398130-411612 GCA_032191745.1 Picea mariana
AGTGGTTTAAGAGATTTTAAAAGGTAAATAATAAAGTGAAGTGATGAGTGCATTATAATTCAAAGTGAATACAAAATAAATTATTTCAATAATAATTTTAATGGAGAAATTAGAAGTGGACCCAATCCTAAAATAAGGAAAGTGGGGCCAAGTGACCTAGAAGATGTTTTTAAGGAAGCTACTTGGAGAGTATAAATAAGAGGCAAGGCTCTCTAATTTGAAACACACTTGAGAATATTGAATATATATAGGTGTCTGAGGTATACAAATTATATATAAGCCTAAATTCTGAGGAAAGTGAAGAAAAGAAAAGGGGAGGGAAATTTAGGAAGCAAGAAATGACCTCAACACTCTTCCTCTCACAAGACAACAGGTTTGAAATTTTCACCCTAGTGGCATTATTGGCTGAAATTACTAGTGTGCACCCCTTGGAGATCATGCTTTGGATGCTTTTTGGTGGAAAATTCTGCAACTAGGTCTTTTATGCTTGATTATTCTTGGTGAAGTAAGTAAAATCTTCAATTTCTTTTCATTCTTTGAATGGTTACGGTAAATTTTACTTGTTCACATTGAAGATTATGAAATTGCTTGCATAATAAAGCCTAGGAGAGGAACATAAGTTGATTCTTCCTCTCTCTAGTCTTTCCACTTGTTAAATTGCTAAGGGTATCTTGTATAGGATGGGCTTCTAAAGCCCTAAAGTGATAGAACTTTAGAAGTATTATTCTAGAAGCTTGTTTCTATATTTTTCAAGTGTCAAAGGAGAAGAGAAATTCGCTAGAGCCCAAAAGAGCTTGCACTCTAGCTAAATTTCCATCTTTGAGACTCAAATCTTAAGCCTTGAAGTGCCAACACCTCAAGACTTTATCTCTCTACCCTTATACAAATATTATCATTTATTTCTCCAAGTTATTGCTGCCTTTGTAATTGACTCCACAAACCCAAAAGGCACTTGTCTACTTGCTCTTGTTGAAGGAATTGATCAAACAAATCTTACACTTTATTCTCTAAAGCATCTACTAACTTCTACTAACCCTAGCTTAGCCTAAATCATCAACTAACTTGTTGTTGTTGCAAAAAATGATACAATGATACTAATTCATACTAATTTGCTGCATACACTAGCTTAACATCTAGCTAACTCACTCGGAAATTGCTTGTGACAATTGCTAAATAATCTACTTGATAAATGCTAAGTTTTCATTGTGATTACATGTAATTCTAAGCTATATTTGTCTTCGCTGTTACAAAACCACTGATTTTTGTTGTAAAATGATAACTTGCTGCAATTTCATACCAGGCATTATATTTTTTTTTCTATTGTCTATTGAGATCTTAGTATCATTATTGTACTTGGAAATTGCTATATATATGCTATATTATTCTTGTTCTGGGCATGTACACCAATACTCTTCTTTGCCTCAGTTCCTCTGGAATAGACATTCTTGTCTTAGGTGACTAGAGAGAGGGGGGGTATTTCTTAACCATATCCTTGGCTTACCTATCCCTTTAGGCCACCAGGGATGCCTCCCTTGGGTTGAACCTTCATCCATTCCTAAAAGTGGGGATTTCTCATTGAGGTGAAAAAATTGACAATGGTGGGATATCATGTTGTTATGCCAATTTAACCTACTTGTCTTGGGATTTGGGCAAGTACAGATTGTGTGATAACAATCCCAAGTGAGATTGACTTCAGAAGTCCCAATATATTCATCATCATGTTCTATTTCTTCTTCTTCTTCTTCTTCATCGTGAATGACATAAATTTGANCTTTTGACAAAAGGTTTCCAGGCTCACTTTAATGTGAATTATTCTGCTATGTTTTTCTTGATGTGAATGATATCATTAGCTATACTTTTAACTAACTTATTTAAAATTTCAAGATCTAAAGCCTCTTTATCCTTTTTTTCTTCCTTAAACATGACTCTTCGAGAAAGACATAAGGCTCTACTTTCTTCAGCGAGAGTTTTGATGGCTAGGCTCATCATCTGCATCTCCACTTCTAAAGTTTCTTTCAGGGTTTCATCTAGTGTGGTTTTGGCCGCCCTTTTAAAAAAAATAATGATTCAAGAAGGAAGGGCAATAGTATAAAATTCTAAGATAACAATGGTTGGAGGTTGTGAATATTTAGGAATTTTATTTAGTAAGGTCATAAATCTTTGATTGAAATATTCAATATTTTATTTTAGATTCATTCTCAATCTAGATAGGTCTAAGACTAAAGTAGCTAGGATTTTATCATCACCAATTTTTTTAAGAATTATTTTTTTCAAAAGTTTCCCAATTTGTTATTAATCCAGTTGTTAAAGTGAAGTACCAAGTGGATGTGCTTCCCTCACATGTATATGGAAATAATATACAAACAACATATTCTTCCTCTAACCTCATAAGACTTAATGATAACATAAACCTATTGATGTGATCTTTAGGGGATTCTTTATTACTAGGATCGAATTTGGGTAGGAATTTTTCGGGGTGTTTAGGTAAATCATGTTGATCCCCAGGCACATTCACTGCTTGACCCATTAACCATGGTCTTTGGGGTTGATTGAATTTGACCATAACTGGATTTCTACAAGGAGTCCCTTGATATTGATGATATGTAGGATGAAAAGGTAGGGTTGATAAGGTGGACTGACTACAAGAGTTGAAATTGGAGGAGTACCTGATGCCAAGAATTCACTTTCGGAAAAAAAGTCTTTTAGCCAAATTTTATGAGTGGAAAGAAGGCTATTTAGTACAGTGAGAGGGGGACTAATTGGTTTTTCTATTAAAGTTTTTTCACCCTTCAATGGTATGATATGTTCGATTAGATACTATCAAATTTTCTTACTTTTTGCTCTCATCAAAATGCCAGGAAGTTGTAGTTGAGGAGGATCGTTTAAGATGTGTTCTTCAAAATATGGATTTTTCGATCAAAAGTACAACACACATATTCAATTGCAATATCCTACTATAATGGTAAAGATTTTGGATTGATTTCAGTATCTGTGATTTCTTGTGGTTTCTCCTGAGTGACACCAGAATCTGAAGTCTCATAATGAATATGTGATATAACTTCTTCAGATCTGGTGAGTGATGATGACTCAGGTTTGTCAGACTCTAGTGTTGAGGATTTATCTTTGGGAGGGGAATTAGAGGTTGAATTTAGTAAAGGGTTTGAGGGTGATGATGATATTCTTGAAAGGGTATTAATATTGCGTGGAGTTCTGTGTGCCATTCATTTTCAGAGGCCCTCCTTCCAGCGCCAAAATGTTGATGCCTAGCATTCAACGTGGATAAATCACCTGATCAAGGCCCCAATTAGACCTATACTCATTTGGGACGATGATCTTCATCGATATGTGGGCCTAATTTCCACTAAGGGGGTTTTCTCCTCGAAATGAGACTTTCCTTGAATATCTCCTAAGCTACTGTGCAAGAAAAGAAATAACTAATCTAACTCTCTTCTAAAACTACACTATCCTAACTAGGATAAAGAAGCAGTTCATAATGTCCCAGTTAGGAGCAAGAAGAATAATGGAAACTTAAACATGAGATAAATGTATGCTATCAAGTTACAAAAACAATTCATACTACTTGATAACAGTTAAAACTGATACATGTCATATTTAACTCAATAAATAGTTATCAAGCAAAGTAGATATGCATACTCACACTCAATATGGAGGAAGAACATGAGATACGATAAGTTCTCAAACTGGGGAAATAGTTCACAAAGCCATACAACAATTAAAACAATTACAGACTGGTAATTAACCTAGTAAATAGTTACCAAGAAACTACAGATCTGTATACTCACATCCAACAATGTAGATTAAACAAGAAAAACAGATGAACTGTCAGAATTTAGAAATAGTTCTCATAGACAAGACAACAATTTAAAATTATGCATCTCAATAATGAATCAAGCAAACAATTACTTACTAGTCATTGATATGCATATTCATGTTTGATTTTGTTTTTTTTTAATCATTCATATCAAATTCAGTTTACAAATGAATCATAAGAATTTCTCAGAATTCTAACAACAGTGCAGTATTTGAGAACATAAAGCATTCATTCATAAATAAATTCGACAGAAGAAAACGTGGCTTTCAAAATAAATATTTCATTAGTCTTGAATAATAGTACCAAAACCAACGAAACATCAATGGCCGCTGCCACATCCAAGTCTTCAAAACTTAGTAGATTAAGGCTTTTACAACAATGCACATAACCCTTCTCTCTAGAATTTCTAACCCCTAAGTCTTACTACAAAATTACAATAAATAGAAGAAATGACACTAGATTGTAGAATTGTTTCCCAAAAATAATGAGCTCAGTTATGGTAGAGTTTATGAGATACCTGCACAGAAGATCTAGCTAACAATGAAACGTACACAACTTGCAAATGGTGTAAAGAGAAGACAAAAAATGGAGGAAAAAATGAAAATAATTTCGATTAACTGAATGAGAGAACTGATATAATACAATTGATATACGATGGATCACATAACTAACTCACTATAGTCCCAATATAATGCACATTAAGAGTGTTCTAGAGAGATGTGACACACACTGGTAGTCACTAGAGTCAACTGCCACCTAGTCCTAGTTAATTGGCCATGCGGTCATCAATTAACTATCCAATCTATAATGAAATGAGGAGGATATTACTCACACATGTGGAATGCACCTTACTGGTGATGATCCCAATGCAAGTGCACATTACTGACGACGATCCCGAGGTTAGCATGCAAAACTTGATGATAAAGTCGAGGTTGACATGCAACACTTCACTCAACTAGTCTAACTAAACAATAATTGAGAGTTGATCAGAGGGTATGTGGCACCCTTGTCTACGGGAGGATATCTTAGAATAAGGGACCCTCAACATATCCAAACAAACTTAGGAAAAGAAAATTAAAGGAAAATCTTAGGTGTGTGTAATATCTCCAACACCCCCCCTGAACACTTCTAGGGAGTATACATAATGAATGGGTCTCGACAACAGAGGCCATGATAGGTAACCATGAACAATGCAACTAATAAACATTGAAATAAAGTGAGGAAAGAGGGAAAACCTCATGGGACCCCCCCCCCTCAAAATATAATGTATCAAAATAAGAGAAAGACAGTTGCTAGGAAACTGTGTCCTTCACTCCAAGACGATCTCACAAACTATGGAATTGTTTCTCAGTGAAGGTCTTGGTGAAGATGTTGGAAGTCTGCTCAGTGGAAGGGTAGTACCGCAAATCAATGACCCTATTATGAACCATCTCCCTGATAAAATGCATATGGTCTCAATATGTTTTGTCTATTGTCTCTGTACTGGATCTCAACAAAATTTGAGTGTACCCTGGTTGTCACACCAAATCATAGTTGGACAGTGGAATTGAATGTCGAGCTCTGTGAGGAAGTTTTGTAGCCATAGTGATTCAATGGTGATGTTGACTACTCCCCTGTACTCGAACTCTATTAAATATAGAGCAATAACCGACTACTTTTTTCTTGACCAACAACTTGGGTCGGATCCCAAACTCAACATGTACCCAGAGGTGGACTTGTAATCGGTGCCATTGCCAGCCTAGTCAAAATCGATGAAGCCTATGAGATCCAACTTGCAACCTGCTGCATAATGGTGTTGATGTTATGGTAGTTGTGAGAGGTATTTACCTCCATGTGTAAACTTGACAAAAATAGAATATTTCGGGAAGCAAGAAGAAGCCCTAATTAATTAGTTATAACCCTAGAAGACAAGTTGACTCAAGAGAATGACTTTTATTAGGTTATTATCCTCCAAGAGAAGAATTCGGCTAAAGGAAATGTTATATACTAAATAATTAACACCTAGAATGAGAAGTCGGCCCAGGAAGTCTACCAGAAATAGTATAAATACAGGAGGCCAATCTTCATTCTGGCTAGTATTCTCAGAACTGTAGAAGCAACACTTGTGCGCACTACAGTTGGCTAGTTTGTGTGCAAGTTTGGAGGAGAGTTGTTGTTGCAGCTGCTGCAACTAGCATATTTTGGTTTTGTCTTGGACTCTCTCTTGGTTATGGTTTGGACTCTCTGATCAACTCTTGTTACTCTTTCTTGGTGCCCTATCCTTGGAGAAAGGTGCACTACCTTTGTTTGGATATCTAGCCTAGGGTTTTCTTCTGTAATGATTCTCTGTCAAGGTTAAGGTGATTGAGGGTGGCTTCGACCTATGGTTGGGTGACAATATTTCTATATTGTCTATGGTTAAATGTGCACATCCATTACTTTCTGATAGGTTATGGGCGCACACTATCTTTGGATAATCTAACTACTGGAAGATAGATTCGGAGGATTTTCTCAGTTGCAGTTGCAGTTGCAACCAGTTTTTGTTGCAACAATGAAACCCTAACCCTCTCATTGAGGCACCTTAAGTGAAGGGATTGACCTAATTTCTGGATAGACTAGTGTACCCTAACCTAGCACATCTATTGATACTCTCAGCAAGCTAAGACGTCAAGTTTGAGTTTTTTGTCAAATCTAGGGTTGACCAAGTCAAAGAAGCCATGACTTACTCTATGAAGTCAGAAAACAAGTTAGAAGGGGCTTCTAACTTTAGAGCATGGAAGAAAAGGATTGATCTCATTCTTGCCAAGAATAAAGTGTTGGATATCATAAAAGGAAAGATCGTGGAACCAGAGTTTGAAGAAGGAAAAGAGAAGGAACCACATAACGTTGCAGTTATGGAAACGTTCAAAGACAATGACATCAATCCCATGAGTATCATAGTGGATTCTATAAAAGACCACTTGATAGTCTACATATCCCATCTTGATTCGTCTAAGAAGATGCATGATTCCCTAGCAAACCTCTTCTCAGTCAGAAACATTAGACAAGTAATGAGTATGAAGAATGAGCTCTGTGACATAAAAATCAATGATGATGACATCATAACATCATACTTTGTGAGAATATCTCACTTCAGAGATCAACTACAAGCTATTTAAGAGATCATTTCAGAGAAGGAACCAATTAATATAGTACTCAATGGTCTTCCTAAGACATGGGATGCATTTTCCGCAAGCATGAACACAAGGAAGGCGTATCCTACATTTGAAGAACTTTGGACTTGCTGTGCACAAGAAGAATCAAGGATTAGTGCAAAAGAGAAACCCCAAAAGAAATACGATGATCAAGCCTTCACAACAAGGTTCAATAATTTCAGGAATAAAAGGAAGTTTGGCTCTAGGAAGAAATCAAATCAAGAGAAAGATATGACAAAAATACAATGCTTCAACTGTCGAAAATATGGTCACTACAAGAATCATTGTCCCGAGCTAAAGAAAAGGAAGGAAACACACGAAGCATCAATTGCCAAAGGGGAACCCTCAAAGAAGACCAATTAGGATAAAACAAAATTCTTCTTCTAAGACAAGGTGACATTACTCTTCATAGTTCTTGTACATACCATGTTTACATAAGTTTTTGTACATATCTTGCATACCTATTTCTTAGAAGATAATATGTTCAAAGAGAAACTATACCTATGGAAGAACAACAAGATAAGGATTGCTATCACAATGACTATATGACAAGGAAATACACATGAAATGATGAAGTACATTAACAACCCCTGGTAACAATTCATGTAGAAGTTATTACATAAGTAACATCTGCAAAACAAGCCAAAAATCAGAATCAATCTTGAAGAAACCTAGAATAAGTAAAGATTAGAAATAAGTTAGGAATCAAGAGGAAATTGGAGAAAGACTTATGACACTTTGCAGAAGGAAATAAGGATGCAGACGGAAGCATAGAATCTGTTAGATGGATGGAGCCGATTATATATTTCCAAAAGAAGAGAATGCATTCATGCATGAAACAAGGATTAGGAGGGACCTAATCCTAAATAATATGGTCCATTGAAGATGACGAAGTATCTATTCCATGATAGCAACCATGAAAAGAAATACGTGTTCAGTTTGACTTTAGAAGAAGCCTTCTTCGAAAAGAAGCCTAAAATTATCCATGATTGTCCATCCACATCCATGATACTATGATGAAAGAAAGAAGTTGGAATCTTTAGGGCATGGAATCTATAGAAAACTCCATGGATCCAAGAGCTAAAGAGAAACACAAGGAAGAACATGAAGATTCCAAGAGAGAAAGAAAAGCCAGAATAACCAATCATTGTATCGAGAATCACAAGACTACCAACCTGATCTGAACTCACTAAAATCAATCAAGCAAAGGAAATGAAATCTGAGATGAAGAACAGTGTATGGAAGACTCATGAATGTAAGCATTGCGAGATCCAGAACTAGAGGTTCTCCCAGATGGAGGGAGAATACTATGATGATTGCTTGTTCCAGTAAACCAGACATACCTCTACTTGAGCCACTATATCGTCCACAATATCCATGGGTTGGAGTTGATATCATATGAATGCAAAGATTGTTCTCCAGAATAATTGAACAAAGAGCATATGTAGAGAAACCTCAAGGCTTTGAGGTATACCAAAAAGAGACCCTTGTATGCAGATGAAAGAAGACAACTTGGTGGAGAACCTCCAATGCACAACATAAGCGTGGTGAAAAATTTCTATAACAAAAATATTGTATTAGAATAGTTACTCAGAACTCCAGGATGAAGGATTGCCAATCCATGAAAAACTATCATGATAGCAGAAGAAGTACCACATGGATATGTTCCAGTTTGAGTCTTTCCATGATGTTATGAGCTAGCAGGAAACAAAAGAGTTGAATTCAACTATGATATATTGTAATGATCAGAGCTATATGAAGCCTTCAGAAAACCAATGTTCCATAAATATCGAAGTACATTGAGATCAAGCATTACATTCTCCATGGTGAAGTCCAGAAAAGAGAAAGTGGTTCTCCAATATGTATCTCCACAGATGAGCAAATAATCATACATTTTGGTAAAGCCTCTATCCAAGATAAAAGATTTTGCATACTCAAGCTGGAGCTCATGGAGACGAATTCCTTATTGGAAAAGGAAGAGATGAATCCCAGGTTGGGAGGGAGCACTGATGTGTTATTGATTTATGGACAATCATTTTTCAGTTCAAAAAATGGTCTAGGATGAGTAGTTCCTTTCCAATTCATAAATTGGTTTGAGATTTCTGATGGACAGGCATTTTCCAGTTTGAAAAATTGTCCAGATCGAACGATCATTTTCGTAATGAAAATGGTTCGATGGATTGTTGATGTACCATAGACAACGATTCCCCTTGTGGCTAGTGTGGGGGAATGGTCTAGGACAAACTCTCTTCTTGATGGTCACTCTCAGTAGTGATCAAGAAGACTATTCTGCCTCGCTGGACAGTCATTCTTTCAAATCTCAGAGTTGCGAGCAGTTTCGAAGAATGGTCCATTTTGAAAGTTGGTGCAGGACAATCATTTCCTTAGGAAATGGTCCAGACAGTTATTCCCTAAGGCAGATTCATTCTCTCCAGGTTGCACTTTGTTTAGTGTCGGAGGAATGGCCCAGATAGGTGAATGGTCCAGGTTCAACAATTAGGGATAGGAATTCCCTAGGGTAGACTCATTCTCTCCAGGTTGCACTTTGTTTAGTGCCGGAGGAATGGCCCAGATAGGTGAATGGTCCAGGCTCATAAATCAAGACAATTATTCTTCCTTGCTTGAGAAGAATAGTCCAGATAGCTCATCATTTATATTTTACCTTCTGAGGGCAGATGCTCTTCCAGATCTCACAGATGTGAGTGTAAGAATGGCCCAGATGATTCAGTTTATATCATAAAAATGTTTTCTATGCAGGTTGATATCATATGATATGATTGTTATGGAGACTGTATGTCTCTGGACAATAGATGTATGCTACTGTGGTGGATGTGTTCCACTGATTGTGACTATATGTCACTGATCAAGTATCTATGTGCTACTTGGTGTGGTAGTGTACCACTGGATTGTATTTGTGTACTACTATGGATAGACATAGTTGTTTTCTATTGAATGACATTGTTCCGACTTCTTTGAAAAATATCAGTAGTGTTGGAAATGATTATCAACTAGATGGATGATTAATGGACAGATATTTCCCAGATGGAAAATGGTCTAGGACATTTATTCTTCTAGGACATATGTTAGGATTAGAAGAATGGATCTTGTGTCACTCTGTGGAGTGAGTGACTTATCCAACATCATGTCTGATTACTCAAATGGAGTACGATTTCGAGAGATTATGTAGCTGATGACACTGATAGTGATGATGGTTCTCACGATCTAATCATGAGATAGTCTATACGACTATGTTGATGCTACCGGGTGAATGGTATATTTGTGCTCAAGACCATTACCTTCAATACCTCCCTAGCTAGGAGGGAGTGTTGATATTATGGTAGTTGCAGGAGGTATTTACCTCCATGTGTAAACCTGAAGAGAATAGAATATTTTGGGAATTAAGAAGAAACCCTAATTAATTGGTTAATATCCCTAGAAGACAATTCAACTCAAGAGAATGAATTTTATTAGGTTATTAGCCTCCAAGAGAAGAAGTTGGCTAAAGGAAATGTTATATACTAAAGAATTAGCACCCAGAATGAGAAATTGGCCCAGGAAGTCTGCTAGAAATAGTATAAATACAAGAGGCCAGTCTTCATTCTGGCCAGTATTCTCAGAACTGCAGAAGCAACACTTGTGTGCACTGCAGTTGGCCAGTTTGTGCACAAGTTTGGAGGAGAGCTATTGTTGCAGATGCTGCAACTAGTAGATTTCGGTTTTGGCTTGGACTTTCTCTTCGTTATGGTTTGGACTCTCTGATCAACTCTTGTTACTATTGCTTGGTGCGCTATCCTTGGAGAAATGTGCACTACCTGTGTTTGTCTATTTAGCCTATGGTTCTCTTTCGGAATGATTCTCTGTCAAGGTTAAGGTGCTCGGGGGTGGCTTTGGCCTATGGTTGGGTGAAAATATTTCTATATTGTCTATGGTTAAATGAGAACATCCATTACTTTCTAACAAGTGGATCCCATAATTGATGGTGCCTTGAATTTATGTAAGGATGTGATTGACAGCCTTCTAGTGTAACTCATGCGGCGCCTGCATGTGCTTGGAGACTACCCCTATTGCATATGATATATATGGTTGGGTGTGGGTGAGATACATAAGGTTCCCCACAAGCTGTCGATACAAGGTTCTATCCACCACTCGTTTATTTCGACCATCCTCAAGTCAAACCCCAACTAAGAAAGGTGTAGGTGTAGACTTACAATTTATCATGTGAAATCTCTCCATGAGATCCCGAGCATAATTAGCATGAGATAGCTTGATGCTTGAAGCATCCTGGCTAATATAGAGACCAAGAAAGAAATGGAGTGGACCCATGTCCGTTATTGAAAAGCTGTCATGAAGAATTCCCTTGACCGAGGCAATCACTGAAATCGAGTTGTCGGAGATCAAAAGATCACCCACTTACAAAACTAGGATCAGAAGTGAGTTAGTGGTCCTCAATATGTAGACATTTGGATCATATTTGCATCTGACAAATTCTTGGAGAGAAAGAAGGATTTCATCTTTACATACCATGTTGTAGGATCCTGCTTGAGAACATCAAGCGAATTTTTGAGTCGGCACACTAAAGATGATTTTTGTATGAATACAGGTGGCTGCTCCATATAAATATCCTCTAAGAGATCTCGTGAAGAAAAGCATTTCGTAACATAAAGAATATGTATAATATTAAGTAATAATAATAAATCATAACTAAGAATAACAATAATAATAATATTAATGAATTGTTATTAATTTTCTAAGGGACACATCCTTTCATGGATAGTAACGAGATGTGCCTTTAGGTTCTCTATATATTTGGCACATTCATCATTATACATCATCAATCTATTCATTATCATCTATATTTATACATTCTTACTCAATATATTTTCTTGTCCAGTATTTATTACATTTATGATGTAAAGAACCAATCAGATTCTTACAATGGATTTCCATCATAAATGGAATAAATAATTGTAATCCATACTAGACAAGAAAATATATTGAGTAAGAATGGATAAATATACATGATAATGAATAGATTGATGATGTACAATGATGAATGTGCCATGTATATAGAGAACCTAAAGGCACATATGGTGACTATCCATGAAAGGATGTGATCTAGGAGGATCTAGAACGCTCAAAGAGATCGAGGAGGACCCAAAAATGCTCAAAACATGATCTTCTCAAATGATTTTTAAAATGACCTCATTGTGTAGAGCTCATCGATAAATTTCCAATGACACAAAAATTGCCTCAAACAAAGTTCCTATGCAAAAGTTATGACCAGTCAAAGTTTGGTCAAACATGGAAAAAGTCAAAGCAGGGGTGCCATGTGGCACCATTAGAAGGGTGACACGTGGTAGTCAATATAGATCATACAATTCTAACATGGAATCCCCGCAGGGTGACATGTGGCAGGCAGGAAAATAACTGTGAAATGATGTGGCACTTAAGTGGACCAATTGGGTCTTGACATGTGGCACACAAGTGGACTAGTATGGTATGGACATGTGGAAATTATTAAACAAATGGACCAATGAAAGGTTGAAATGTGGCATCCTCACATTGACCTTCTTTGGTTTGTGTTATGAAAAATTTTGGTGAGTTGACCGGAGCCGAACTCGAGACCTCCACCATGCAAGTTCCAAACCTTCACCATTACACCACTATGAAGTTACTTAACATATGATGATACCATTTTTATATATGTTTAAAATGGTTGTATGTTGGGAAAACAAAAAAGGTACGCCCCCCACCCCCACCCACCATGGTTTATATATGTTTTAAATTGTTATAACCCTATGTTTCATAGGATCAATTGGTGACTGGAAATTTTTTACTCTTGTTGTATTTTTGGTTGTAAATAATATTTCATTCTGCAAAAAATTTACAAAAGAAAAGAAAAGAAATAAAAAAGAAAAAGAAAAGAAAAAGAAAGAAAAGAAAAAGGAAAGAAAAGAAAAAGAAAAGAAAAGAAAAAGGAAGAAAGAATAAAAGAGGGTATGAAAAGAAAAATGATGAACCCCATGCAATAAGAATGTCTTGATAGGATTAGTGAATAAAGCTTGGCTAAACTGTTTAATCTTAGACAAGTTAGTTAGGTTAGCTAGTGAATAAATTTGATCAAAGTATTTAAACTTTATGAAATAGCCCCAAGGTAGAGTAATTTTTATCCCAACAGTCTAATCTGGGTTAATTGTGTTAGGTAAATAGATTAGGACATAGGTTAGTTTGTTTTTCTTTAAATAAAACAAGAATAAAGTTGGTTGAGATTCTTTTTTTTGATGTTAGAATGTTGTTTTCTAACCCCTTGGTGACAAAACGAAAAGAAGCAGCGCAAAAAACCCACAAAATGGCACTATCCTAAGTTTTCTGAAAGGTAATATGAGTCATGCTCTGTGATTAAATGGTGTGCCTATATCAACGACTGAGAAAACAACACTCATATCTACGACCGATAGGTAATATTGCCCCCCCCCC
>JASDQU010737646.1:38483-59472 GCA_032191745.1 Picea mariana
ATGTGACTGACCTTCATACGATGAATTCAAGGAAGCTAGGGTCCATGGATCATACAAATAGGAAGTTCATAAAGGAATGGACCTCTGTGTCGAAGCATGCCTACTAGACATGGCATAAATGTGGTGATTCGGTGTCAAGAAGTCGAAAGTACCCATAAGGGAAGAATACATTCTCACACCGATATTATCAGTTGTCGGTTGAGAATTGTTGATCATAGGGATCGACGGTCCAATAGATGCATTAGGAATAGAGTACGCAAAGGATAACTGGTCGATGGTCATGATCTTCCCTTGATGAGGAAAACAAGGTGTACAAAAGATGAATGATACGACAATAACCATAGAATAGGTCCAATTGCAACCTAATAATAGGTTATAATCAGGAGGTGAACTAACTACCTCTACCTCCACCTCTACCGTCTTCCCACCTAACTGGACCAGAAAGGCAAGGAGAATACCATTAGGGTGGAAGGAATGACTGTCAATTGCAGTCAACATGTTCGATGACTTGGAAAGGGTCGGAGAACCGAGAGATTTCCAATAGCCCAGGGACATCACGCAGGTGGAAGCACCTTCATAAAAAATTGCACGTTTAATGGTATACTTAGAATACTCCACGTGGATTTAGAAAGCCACATGGTAAGGTAAGCAAGGCTTCACGTCCATGACATCAAACTTGATAACTTTTGAGCCACTGGGTTCTAGAGCTCCTAAAGTAGAGATTAAGGCATTCCTCTATGAAGGACACGTCTGAAGTACCTCCAAAGTCGACATCGCACAAGGGGTTTGGCCCAAGTCCTCAACAATAGAATAGTTCTGGGAGGCTCTAGCATTAGGATTGTGGGTAGAGCGCTTAAGTACTCCTTTCGGAATATGTGGTGGTAGTTCTAGTTTCATAATCTATAACTTTGTCTCTAGAGGGGGAGGAGGAGCTTCTAGACCAGAGTTAGCTTGTGAAGAGCTATAATCTGGAGATCGAGTAGCTACATCGAATTCCACATCAACCATACTGATACATGGTTGCCATATTGCGGTGGTGGGTTTTGACTCCCACCAGCCGCATTTTCGATGTTCAAAGAGCTCGAGGCTAAGTGCTAGTTATGTGGGAATGGTTTTGTCATCATAGCGAGTGGTATATTTAAAATCCTCGTAGCCTCTGTGAGTTTGGGGAATAAATCGTAAGGTGGTAAATGGGGAAACTTCACCTTATGTTTCTCTTTCTTTCCCTCTCTAGGGTTATCATTCTGCTTCCCATTATTATCTTTGTCCTTGGGTTTATTACAATTTTTCCCACCCTTACGATTATTTCAACCTTTCCTTTATTCCCATATGGTCGCTGGTCACCATTTGGGTTTTTCGACAATTGCACGGAATGTACATTCACCAAATGAGTGGGGTTGGAGGACATAGATGAACATGGTCCTCAGGCAGACTAGTTTAGAGACGAAGTCTTCAAGTGGCTCATTGTTGATTCTGTAGACTTTACATTGTTGGACCTCACAATGCCATCGACATGAGGTCCAAGTTTTTTTCCAGGGTCGTAACTTGATCGTGGTGGTTCTGGAAGAAGGTGATATAACATCCCAGACTGAGCATATATCAAATCTAACTTTTGGGCTCTAAATATAGCTTCTTCCTCAATGGTGACCCCAGAAGTAGCAACATCCTTCGATATAGGAGGGTGCAAATGCTTTAGGAACCATTCTAGGAGAAAGGTCGAGGGTATAGGAGTCTTAATCAATTGCCTTGGTCTACACCACTCCTGGATATGATCTGAGATATGAGTGGAAGCTTCCTAGCGTAAAGTCAACAAAAGTTCGAGGCCAACATCATAATGAATGGGCAATTGAAAGTGGTTGAGAAAGACCATCACCAACTGATTAAATGACCCATATGTCCCCCTAGGTAGCTCAATATACCATTGCATAGAAACTCCAATGAGAGTGAGTTGAAACAATCATAATCTAATAGAATCATGGTTAAGGGAATTTGATGAGCACCAAAGGTGAAAGGTAGTGACGTGATCACCAAGGTCCTCTCCATTCTTGCCTTCAAACTTTGGGATGTATGAAGGAAGTTTGGTGGGGACAGGGGGACATGTGGGATCATGTCTCACCGAGTAGTTCATTAAATTAGAAAAATATGGAAGATTAAGCGTGACTAGAAAAGGGAGACAGGGTTCCGACATCTAGCCCCAACCTCCCGCAAAATATTATGTGTGCGGAACTGCAACCCATCCAGGATTCTGGTAAGAACCATAGCCCTGTCCAAGATTGTAAGGCCCTCCTCTAGGATGATTCATATAATATGGCTTGGGCATCATTCCAGCAGGAATGTTCTATTCAGGATTACAAAAATTGCCCCCAGTCGATTCAGATCTGGGTTGGGGGTTATGAAAGTTTCCCCCAACCGGATTGGATCGGGGTCGGGGGTTTCTCAAAGGGTAAGACTAACCTCCTCTGGGAGAGAATCTCGAGGATTGAAGTGGATTCATCATGCCAAAATTATTGGTTGGAATCGACACTGAGGAGGTAGCGATATGGGGCAGAACTTGTCCGCCAACTTGGTTGTTCCATTTGGCCGTAAAAGGATTAGACCCGGGGTTAAGAGCGGGGACACTTCCTACATTAGGATTTGTTTGAGGGATATGAGAACCACCAAATGTAAATGGAGTGTAAGGAGGTGTAGTTCCCCTGAGTCGAATGCTAGCATTAGGGCCAGTAGCTGGGATGGTAGTCGAAAACTGTGAAGTGAAGTTAGGCATACCGTAAGAAAATGGACTAGAAGCCAAAGGGATGGACTGAACATTGTAACCCGGTGAGTGACCAAGACCCCCAAAAGGGTTCAAGGCAAGAGATGAAGCATTAAATACAGGCCGAGCTATAGTATCGGTATAAGCCTCCGACACTGCAACTATTGTGGTTGCAGAAGTAGAAGGGGTTCCATTAACTATAGTGGGTATGGGAGTCGAATAACTCCTAGTGTTATGAAGACTGGATTCAATACTCATCCTTGTGGAACCACAAGTCTAAAAGGTGGATGTGTTTGTACCATGCCTAATAACTCTACTCCTTTTAGAAGGCAAGAACTCGAAATCTAGTGGTAACTGTAACAACCGACGGGATCGGCGGGGATGCTGGTCCGACTCCACGACGACTTATGACTCTAGAAAATAAAAATATCTTAAGGCTGACTAGTAGTCAAAAGAGCATGCCAAAAATTCAAATGACCAATATGCATGCAAACGGGATAAAGTGGTTGAGTGGACTCCCTCACTAAAGAAGGTATGCCTCATCCAAGAGGGACTTGAGACTCCTCGCTAAAGTTTGGAGGTAACAAAATCAGTTATAGGGGCCCTTGTGGGATTAACAACCAGTCAGTCAGATCCCCCCGAAGAGGTAATCCTCCATAAAGGCTTTGTGTTGTCCGACCCCTACCTGACCCATGATACAAGTAGAATAACCCATACAAGAAACCTATGATATACCTAAGTCAAGCAACTAATAAACCACTATATAACCGATGCAGAAGAAATAAATTGTAAGTCTGGATCACCATATGGGCAAGGTAGAAAATCCATAAACCTTGAAAGAACCACCTCTCATATAGGTATGGGTACTAGAAATATCCCCAAACACGAATAAATCAACATAAATATATCTGACGCTAGGCGAGTATCCAGGGGTTATCCCTTCAACTAACTTCGTGCGATCTCGTGATTAACTCTGGTGTGAGTGGAGCTTCTTGATCTTACCAATTATATAATGGACTTCTCAACTCCCTGTCTCAGACACATATGTTGATTTAATTGCCTTGGAGAAGTTTACTCACAAAATCCTATTCCAAGGCACTAAATCCTAGACTAGTTTGTGCACCCTAAAAAATAAATCGTGACTAATCAATTTTAATTTAAAGCATAAATTTTATTGGCCATGATTACTCAAAAAGGTATGGAAGTGAAACTCATGATGTTATGACTCTGCAAGAAAATAAATATGAATATAATGCAAAGTCTAACTTTAACTTTTTCAATGAATGATATGCTAATAAAAACGATGCAATTTTCAATTTCAAATCTACAATTCAGAAGTAAAATTCAATCTTTCACTAAATGTACTAAGATAATGATAAAGATTCAAAAGACAAAAATGCCAAGAAATGTAAAATGCCTATTTTTTTTTGTATTTTCAATATACTAAAAAGAAAATTCATGGACTGATAAGCAACTTGATATATAAATTCTATTGTGTATAAACGAAATAACTCAAGCAGAATACAAAGCAGCCAAGCAAATAGCCCAGAGCTCAAGGACAAATCAACAAATGAAAAACAATGAGAAAGACTCCACCCAAAAATTAAACTCCAAACAGGTTTCCTGTCATCCCAAAGAAGCTTAACAGGCACTACAGAGACCTAAGAAGGCTCAACAACTATAAAATTCCACCCAACAATCACAAAACCAAGAAAACAGGCAAGGAAACGTGGTATACACGAATGTTCAGGGAAACAATGCATATATACGCACCTTGTAATGAGACAACACACGTATGTACATAATTGTCAAGGCAAAAGGAATGTATAGGATTTAAAACAAGGCTAGGCAAGGGAAAAAGGATGAAGACTCAGACCCAGAGTGAACCGAGTATGTCAAGAAGTGGTATGTCAAGAAACAAAAAGGAAAAAAGAGCAATGCAAGGAGAAAAATTACTTCAACCCTTAGAAAGAAAATCTCTCCCCAGTGGAGTCGCCAATTCTGTTACGAGGAAAAAAATCTCTATGGCCAGGGTAAACCACAACAGATAGGTATGGCTGCAGATATCAACTCAATTCCAACGTATGCTATATAAACTAATGTGCAATATAAGAAATATGCCTTCTTGGATCCAACGTTTGATGATGTTCCACCATTGAGCACTTCGACCCAAAGCTTTATATCTGCAACAAGTTCTCAACAAACAAGCAGAACAAGTATATAATGATAATATAAAGGGGTTATCACATTAGATAGAATAATCCATTAATAAATATAACAAACATGCCCATGGATAATAATCATATATTTTCACGATATCAATTGGATGGGAAAGGAGTATTTCTATTAATAAATGATCAGGAGAAGCGAAAACATTACAGACTTTCATGTCGGCACGGTTCTAAAACAAGAAACCAAGTTCCTTCCAACTGGGCCTCCACCACTTCAATCCTCCACCAAAGGAAATCTCATAGAAGGGAGACAATAAGGTTCTCTCAACAATAGGGAAAGAGTTTGGGGGCTGAACACTGTGTTCAGAATCGAGGAACAAAGAGATGTAGACTCAATATGAAGTAATTTCTCCAGAGTAACTTTGCTCTTAAAGTTGAATACTTTCTCCTTTTTTCCCATAGCTCGGAATTGTTCTTTTATAGCCTTCAAAATGCAACTGAAGGGCTGAGTTGGAATGTTTCTAGTATATGGAAGGCCAAGGATCAAATATCTCCTATCGTGACATGGAAAACCAACTTCATTTTTGTATTTTCTGGCACAAATCCTGATGTACATGGGTTGTAGTGGAGCATCCTGCATATACGCATGCTGTATAGTAGACAAGGTGCATATATGTGGAAAAATATTTATTTTTATCTTTGGATTAATCAAAAAGGGTTGACAAGTCTTCATAGGGAAATGGAAAAAAGGTCCTTTGTGCAAGATTGAAATGGTGAAGCAAATCTTGCTATATAACACTTGTGTCTTTCTTCTAGTTTCCTTTTGAGTTCACTTTCCTCATGCTGTTGGGTGATTCTGTATCCTACTTGAATGAATTGTGCTTGGAGGTTCTATAGTTTTTGTTCTAGTAATTTCTTCTCTTGGATAATATTCCCAAAGACCTCTTTGTTCCATTTGTGCACCTCATGTTTAAAATGTTTGATTTTTTGCTAGAAGCAATACATTTTTGTGCCCATCTCTGTTTCCGCGATGCTCCACCAGTGACGGGATAGCTCCTGAAAGTTTGGATGGGAGACCCAAAATTTTTCAAATATGAAGGGTTTCAACTTGGGGGTGGAAATAGTGTCAACCTAGAGCTGAACCAGCCAGTGGTCAAAACCTGCCTTCGGGAGGATGTTGGAATCTACTAGGGGGCCTTCCAAGAGAAGAGTTTTCGAGATGAGGAAGCAATCAAGCCTACATGCTATTTTCTAGTGTTCTAATCTTTTGTTGGTCCAGGTGTAGGTTCCATTACTGTTCTCAGTGTCTATCAGTCTGAGGTTCTCTATGAGTTGCTTGATTTTTTCACTATCTTGCTCCAGGTGCTTTTTTCCCCCTTGTTTTTCCTCTAGCGTGAGAATCATGTTGAAGTCGCCCCCTATTATCCATCGCTTTCCCTCCATTAAGGAACCTAGGTAAGCCAAGTTTTGAATAAAGAGGTCTTTGTCTTGGTTGTTTTGYGGTCCATAGGCATTAGTGATCATTCCTTCCTTGTCTGAGCCGATGGATCTATAGTGCGCTATGATGGTGTATGGAGTGGATAAGTTTTGATCAAGRATGACTATTGCAAGATTCCATAGGATGGCCAGGCCTCCTGAAAATCCTTTTGAGTTTGTTTGATAGGATTCACAATTATGCCATCATATTTTGATGATATCTTCTGCAGTTTTCCCTGCACATTTTGTGTCTTGTATCAGAAATATATCAGGGTCTTCCATTTTGATACAGTTTCAAAGTGTCCTTTGCTTGGATCTTCCATTTAGGCCTCTAATATTCCAGGTGAGGATATTCATAGTTAACAATTTGGTGGGTGGGAAAAGAATCTCTCTGAGAGCTTGTGAATCTATCCCGAGTTGATCATATAGTTTCTCGCTTCCTTTATTAGCTGATAAGATGATTTTCTGCCTCATCGCTTGTTTTCTTTTGGGTGTTTTCTTGGATCTTGGTTTGGGTCTATGTTGATCCCCAACCTTAATGTAGCCCCTGCTGATGAGTCCATAAATACTTTCTGAACTTTTTTGAGTTGGTCCTTTGGTAAGGTTTGAAGATCCTTCTTGTTGAGTGCTTCTTTTAACCTGTCTAGATCGATTTATGCTAGGTCCTGCTCATCCATTTCCATGACTGTGTCTTCCTCTCTTTCTGGTTCCTTCCCTGAGTCTGGGTGAGTTTGTGGATCTGATGAGTTTGGTGGGGTTTGATATTCTTGTGACGGTTGGTATTCCTTGTGATTTTTGGGATATGTCCCTATGGCTTTATGGGGGTTTTCCACTTCTTCTGCCTCTAGGAGGTGGTTGAGGGCTTCAAAAGAATTATTATTTGGGTTCTTTTTTCCATTGTTGGTAGTGGGATTCTTTTGCACTTGTCTCCTTCGATTTTTGACCTGGGTAAATCCTTCATTTTTTTTCTCCTCAACTTCCTTTTTGGGGGGGGGGTGTTGAGAGGGAATTCTCTAAGAAGGTGTCCATGTTCATGGAATTTTCAACATCTGAAAGGAATGTGTTCATAGTCTATGGTTTAGGCCCATTCCTCGTCTTGGTATTATAAGGTGACTGTACCTGGCAGAGCTTTGGAGATATTCATATAGACACAGATCCTTTCATAAGAGGTGTATTTTCTCTATTTGGTAGCTTCAGAAGATTTGACATATTTACCTAGGGTGTTGCCTATGCCCAGTAAAATTTATTCTAACAAGAACTATTGAGGTAGGGAATAGAGGCGAATCCATACCGGTGTGTATGTGAAGTTTTCCTTTTCTAGGCAGAAGCAGAGGTAGAGACCAACCAAATTGTAGAAATATGGTCCCCCTTCAAAGATCATGTCCTTGTCTTTCAGGTTGTAGAATATTACTGTGAAGAAAACTTTGGAGCTCATAGTCTCCCTTGGGGTTCCACCACGCCTTGATCCATGGATTTAGGTCCTTTTCTAAGGGTCACAAACATAGGAATTTTCTTATGAGGGCATGGTCTCTCATGAACTGCTTGTGTTTTCCTATCCTGGTGGTTTTGATGACATATCTGGGAACAAACGAGACTTGGGGGATACATTTTCCGAGTATCCAGGCTCAAGCTGCTTTTGGATGCGAGGACTCAACATCCATGTTTGAGTCTTTGCTAATATCCATATCTTCCTACATATATTGGTCTCGTAGGTGCAATGGTGGCTCAAAGGATGGTCTGTGCACCCACGAGTTCTCCAGATCATTGGCAGCAACGTTGCGATAAGAGGGGGATTTCACCCCCCCTTATGTTCTCATTCTTCTGTGGCGATCAGTACCAGGGTGCAGAGGCGATCATAGGTGTGCAGAGGAGTTCAGACATGGTCAGGGTAGGAGGGTTGTTGGTGCATGTGAACCCTAATCTTGCAGAGCTCAATAGTATGAGTTGATTATTAATGTTATTAACAATATTTTATTAATAATAAAGTGTTATTAGTGTTACTAATAATATTTCATTAATAATAAAGTATTAACAATATTTTATTAATTGGTTATTATTAATCACAATTATAATCATTAAAATATTATTAATTTTTTATTGTTTTTTTTTCATTGTGGTTAGCATGTAGATAAGGTGGGGAGGAGAAAACTCCCCACCCCATCCAATTGAGCTACAACCAATTGAATTTTAATATTATATTGTTATTATACATATTAGATTAATAACCATTAGTTAATAATAATAATATTAATTATTATTATTATCAATTATATTATTAGTTATTATTAATATAAATAATTACCTATATTATACCAGGGTATTTTAAGGGTGTGTATTAATATGTATATATATTATATATACATACGGTTTTAATATTAATAATTAACCATGTCAACAATCTTGTATTAATGGTAATTAAGATTAGGTTATAAGTTTTGTTCATTTTAATGTTTTGAGAATATGGTTTAATCCTTGTGTGAAATTTATTACATTATATAGTTTTTAATGAAATATACATAGCTTTATTAGGGTTTGGGATATTACAAAAATTGGTTTGAGTTATGATTATTATAGTTAAGTTTAATTAGATTAATATAGTTATGATTCATATACAAAAATATTAGTTATCAATTTGAGTTAACTATTAATATTATTAAGAATACTTTATTAATAATAAAGTATGAACATTATTTTATTAATGGGTTATTAATCATAATCATAATCATTAAAATAATTATTAATACTTTATTGTTATTATACATAATACATTAATAATTAATAATTAATAATAATAATAATAATAATAATTATTATTATTATTATTATTATACAAGGGGTACTTTAAGGTTATGTATTGATATGTATGTATATTACATACATACTCTTTGTACAATAATTAGTAGTTAATATTAATAATTAACCATGTCACCAAACATGTATTAATGGTTATTAGGGTTATAAGTTTTGTTCATTTTAATGGTTTGAGAATATGGTTTAACCCTTGCGTGGAATTTATTCTTTCGAGTATATAGCTTTTAATTATATATATATATCTGGGTGTGTGTTTTAATGTAACGGCCCCACCATTGCGACAACAAAAGAAAAAACAACATGCAATTTTTTTTCTTTGTGTGAGGAATCACACACCACGATTAACATTATTGAAACAAAATCCAATAAATGAATGAAACGATAGTAACACACTATCACTCATTCTTGACACAAAGTTGACACATTAATGCCAAGGTTAGGGATACACATTCAACGCAAGAGTGACCAACAATAAAATTCAAGGGTGCAAGAGATTGTAATTACTCAATCAATCACACAACAACAAGGGTTGAGGCGCAAGTTTTAATCACCTTAATATCAATATTTGTGCATGATCTAAATGTTGAATTAACATAAGTCAACATCGATCTAGGCGTGCTTTTAATCTCAGTCACTTAATTGACATACATCATCAATATTCAACACGCACAAAGTCTAATCATTTATTCACGACATAATCCATGGTGCATGACAATCATCATCTTTTTCATCACACATCGACATTGATTCATTGCATGATAAAACAATTTTGAACGATCATCCAACAATGTTAACTATTCAGGCGCACGAGAACTCTAACTTTTAAAACAATCCTTCATCAACATAAAATGCTTAATGCACGTGCAAATCTAACTTCTAAAACAATCAGTCACCAGCATAAATTACTCAATGCGTGCGTGAATCGTACTTTTAACACATTAATCCATCAACACAAAACCAATGCGCGCATGGATCAAATTCAAAAACCGTAATCCATCGTCATACAATAATCCATGCATGCATGGATCAACTTCTAAAACAATAATCCATTGACATAAAATAATCAATGTGCGCATGGATCAACTTCTAAGATAGTAATCCATCGACATAAAATAATCAATGGGTGTGTGCAACCAGCTACATAACTCATCATGTCAACATTAATTTCATGATGCAAGACTTATCATCAACTTCGTCTCCAAGGCTTGACAATAGTCTAGTTATCAATCATTCATACTTTGAATTCATCTTTAATCATGGCGCAAGAAGTAAATAACCGACAACCATTCATTATATTGACTATTTGTTGCGGGCGAGAAGTAAATAGCCCAACAATCATTCGTTACCTTAAGTTTCATTGCGCGCATGAAGAGTAAATTATAACCATTATACTATACACTATTCTTATTCTGATTAACAATGTCTTTTTCAATTTACTTCATTATCACCAGGTTTTGTTTTTCTAGATCCCAGTTACTACTAAGTTGTCATTGTATCTTAACTTATATATGTAGCGGTAGAGAGAAGTAGTTGCATTTTAAATTTCATTGACTAAAGCCTAAACAACTAATGAAACTTATTTAGATGAACCTTAACATGACAACTTAGTTACATAACCAATTGTGCTACTTCTTTTAGCTTATTACCCTTCATAATAAATGGCTAGATAATAAGCATTAATCAATCAAAAATCAATTTGAATTAAATAATACAATTGCAATTGAAATGTAGAGACACCCATTGATAATTTTTAAATTATTTTTTACAACTACTAAACATCTCAATTACCCAACAATCTTTTATTATTAAACAACCTTATTGCTTAGCAAGGCTATACCACTAATATAAACAAGAGTTGCATGGCAACACAGTCCCTGCCGACTTAATTGGGAAATACATGTTGAACAATGAAACTTAATATAACTAAATGCAAAACTAATGAATATTTTTTGTCAAAAGATAATAATTGAGGGTTGTTTGTTATTCAACATGTATAATAAAGCGTTTCTTTTATTTGGCTTTTTAAAATCTATTTATTTAAAATAAAATAATAAGATATGTCTATATTTGAAAGATAATATAATCTAAATAAAAATATAAAATTGTGTGATGTGAATAACTTAAACTAGTTATATTATTTAAAAAAAATAAAAATAACTTTATGAACTAATTTTAAAAAAGTAAAAAAAAAATCTATTAGTTAAAATTGTGTGATGTGAATAACTTAAATTAGTTGTATTATTTAAAAAAAAAACTGTATATTAGTTCTATTTTTTATATTAACGATGAGGTATCTTTATGTTCCAAAGATAATAGTAGGTTTTTTTTTACATTTTCAAAACTATTATATATCTTTCAATCAATCAGGAATTCATTCATCTTTCTAATTCTTTTATTTATAAAGATAAATCTAACCAAAAAGCTAAATTTTAATGTTAAATAAAAAAATACCTACTTTTAATATTAAATTAAGAAGGAGGACTTTATTATGTGTACAAAAGATTGGGGGCGAGACTCATTGTCCATGGTAGTCAATGTTGAACCACAAAACTTTTTATTCAATTAATATAAAATTTAGTTATAATTTTTATTAATACTATAATTTTTTAATTGATAAAATTATTGTTTTTAAGTTAAATTAACAATATATGAATTTAATTAGCATAAATTTTTTTATCCAATTAACATAAAATTGAGTTATAATTTTTATTAATACTATAATTCTTTAATTAATAAAATTATTGTTTTAAAATTAAGTTAGTATTTTGTGAATGTTAACATTTAAAATATTTAATGATTTTTACTAATTTTAATAAATATGAGTGGTTAACAATCTTATAGATTTTTCATCAAGTTAAATCTATTTATACATTTTGATTTAAAAAAAAGTGTTGTTTCTTAAAAATAAAAATTAAAAAAAACGAAAATAAATGCATTTATGCTAAAATATATGACTGGTCAGAAATTGAAATTCATCCAAAAAAACACGATGTAAGAACGAGCGGATTTGACTATAATGTAGAATATGGTACAAAATATGGCATTATATACTTAGTAATGTATTGAGCTGAATTGACTTTGTGTACAGAACCATTAGAATTGACCAAACATTCTACATTCTGCATTTTTACTGTTCAAACACAATATAATATTTATCCGGCTCAAAAATATTTATTTTGCATTTTTACTGTTCTACTTAAACCATCCCATGTACTCTGCGAGATTGTCATCTCCCTGGTAGTATGTTCTAGTCTCTCTAAGGATATACAAGCACTCAGTTCACGCTTTCTGGTACTCATTATTATAAAACATTGGCACTGTTATTCACGCTTTCCGGTACTCAATATTATAAAACACTGGCACTGGTATTCACGCTTTCCAGTACTCATTATTATAAAACACCTGGCACTGGTATGTTAACAAGAGATAAGATTTCTGCACGGTATTAATAAACACAAGTTAACAGTATGTTCTCCATTTTTTTGTCAAGTTGTCAAATCCATTAATTGTGTAATTAATTTTATACATTGAATGACGTGAAGCCTACAATAACAGTTTAAAGTTATTAGCCAATTAAATTTTAGAAAAATATTTTTTATTATTATTAAAAATAATACATATTCAATTTCTTATGTTACACATTGGATATAGCACATAAATTTAAAGTCAACAATAAATTAATACATAGTCAAAGGACAACTCATTGCTATAGTCCCAGACCTTTGGTAGGGACTAATAAGATTTAAATCAACGTTGTCTTTGAAATGACACCCTTAGCACTTTAACACGACAAGGAAAGGGATGGGTGAGTAATACCATTTCCAGGTATTTACTCAATCCGAGAAGGGAACAATGGGGCCCAATCTTAATGAGCAACCAGTTAATTCTCTCGGAAGATGAATTACCATTTAGAACACTACTTCAGCAAGACATAAAAAGGAGAGACGAGTTGCTTTATGTATACACAGATAGTAAAAGACAAATCAAAACGTAGTGCGTGAATCCCCATGCCCAACTAAGGGTATCCAAGGGCGAGCAATATCCAACCTGCTGCAAAGTCATTAAGACTCTATCAGTGCATGGATATTCTCACATGTATCCGGATAACAGTTGCATACACATCGGCACATCACCGCATGGACCAAGGGATGGTCTTGGCATGTTAGACATGCATATTCCCATCGCATGGACGATCTCCTCCATGTTAGCGCCTGGATCCAACAACCCTTGGCCCCCTGTGTCGTTTCCGTTTTTCGTTTGCTGCTTAATGGATGCATGTAAGTCTTGACTAATGGATGCATGGTTTTCGAGGTGATCTGGGATCCGTCGTCTTTCTGTACTCTGATGGATTGGGTAGATTTCATGGGAGGTCGAGGCGCGGCGAGCAATATCCAACATTCATCCCGAGTTTAATTATCCATCTACCCATGCTCTGGTTCTCAACATATCCAGAACCGATTTCATTCAGCCGGGTTTTCTTCCGTCTTCCGAAAAGGTTCGCGATCCTTCTTTGTTGGTTTGCTGACCGAGATCTTCTTAGGTGCAGGGAATCTTCCAAGCTCATCTGGATATAGGTAAATTTTAAACTTGAATTACCCTGTCGTATCAAAAAAATACTATTTTGAGGGTTAATTCGATTAGTTTGACCCTATTCAAACTCTGCAAAACTATTCAAACTCTGCCCTGCCTGTTGTCATATCCATTATTCAAACTCGGGAAAACTGGATATTGCTCGCTGTCAATGTCTCGCACCTCACATCGGGTTTCTAGTTTTTACCATTTCGTCACACCTTACGCACACATGAGGGTTGTCAGACGTAACTTTGTCATGGCATCCACCATTTTTAAACTCCCGATTATCTTAAAATAACAACAAGTTTCAGTCAACTACCATTTGTATTTATTTTCAGTTGTATTATCAACATGTGAAAATGGCAGCGCCGTTTCTTTTATATTTACTGCTGGTCGATGGATCCTGATTTAAATTTAAAGTGTTTTATGAAATTTTCATTAACTTTGGGTCATATGCAAAAGGTAACTTTTATTATTAAATAAATACTTTTGAGTGGAAATTATGCATAAAGATTCCCATTGGAATATTATAAATTTTATAAAAGTTCCTTCCCAATTAAATTATTAGATAATATTTTACATTTATAATAATTTATCTAATTTACAAAATATTGATAAATACTAAAGATAAATATATTATCCAGAAATTATAGTTTCTTTGAATTTTTCCATGAATCAAATCTATATATATTGAAAAAACCTTAAAATCCTTCTTGATTTGGTGTTCAAGAATATTTATAGAAAGTTCAGTGTCTCTATTTATTATTTATTATCCATCATAAATTTTTTAGGGTTAATTAATATTTATCGATCATAAATTGTTCAAGAATATTTATCGAAAAATTTGATCTCTATTTATTATTTATCGTCCATCATAGATTATTTAGGGTTAATTAATATTTATCGATCATAAATTATTACTATGTTATTAATATTTATCCAAAAATTTTGTGTTTTTCAGGTGGCTTCCATTAAATGAACAAAATGATCAGAAATTGGTCTATGGAAAAAAAAATGCTATTTTAAGGGTTAATTCGGCTAGTTTGACCCTATTCAAACTCTGCAAAACTATTCAAACTCTGCCCTGCCACTTGTCATATCCATTATTCAAACTCGAGAAAACAGGGGTTTATTTGGTTATTTAAATAGGATTGACAAACAAGTTTAAGCAAGAGCTAATTTGGTGGATCACCTCATTTCTACAGTTTTTTAAATCAGTCTTTTAAATATGAATCTCTAAATCCATTATTTTCAACAATTTATTATATAAATGGCGATTTACCTAAACCCACTGTTTTCAAAAAATTTACGTAAATGGGGATTTCTAATTATACAATTAGAAATTACGTTGTTAATTGCATCGGCATATATCCATGGATATACTCACATATGTACGTTACTTTATTATACATGTGGCTAGGCACCGAATCCTTCATCTTTGAATGTTAATTAGTTTTTTAATTAATCAATTTTGTATTTTTTTCATCTTTTTCATAGTTTAATATTTTATTATTATTTTTCAATATTTAAATTTATTTATTTATGGTACTATTGTGATTAAATGAGGATCACTTCATTTCTACAGTTTTTTAAACCAGTTTTTTAAATTCGAATCTCTAAACGTCCATTCAGCTTTGAATGTTAATTAGTTTTTTAATTAACCAATTTTGTATTTTTTTCATCTTTTCCATAGTTTAATATTTTATTATTATTTTTCAATATTTAAATTTATTTATTTATGGTACTATTGTGATCAAATGAGTATCATCTCATTTCTACATTTTTTTAAATCAATTTTTTAAATACGAATTGTTCAAAATAGTTGCAATACATGTCCATTTTGCTGGTGACTAGAAATACATTTTGCTGCAAATTGTTCCAAATTGCCCAATTCTAACTTCAGTAAGTTTCGTCTAAATTGTTTAGACAAACAGATCACCGTGAGTTTTATAGTCTTAAATCAGTGTGGTTGTACGAGATAAATTGAAATTTCAGTTCAATTCAAGGTAATTTCTTGGTCGTAGCATTGTTTTTCGTGTAAATTTGTTCTTTGACGATCTTTTCTCATGATTTACAAAAAGCAAAAAAAACGATGAAATTAAAACACGGTGTACCTTTTATCCACATATATTATCTAATTCATTCATATAATTCATATAAAAAAAATTCTTAATTTATATATAAAGTTTAATATTGTATTAAACATTTTACATTAACTAATTACTAATCCATTGTAATATATCCAATTCAAATCAAACTTTCAAGTAGTCATAAGATAACAATAGATACTAATCATAAGATATAATCTTCAATAATAACATATGTAATGAAAATGTAAGCCTACCCACCCTTTATCTTTAAGATTGTGTCCATTTAGAATCAAACTTTCAAGTAATCATAAGATAAAAATAAATACTAATTAATAATAATACATACTAATCAATGATAACAATAAATACTAATATATTCTTCAATGATTATATATGTAATGAAAATGTTAGCCTACCCACCCTTTATCTTTAATATATTCTTCAATGATAACCCATATAATGAAAATGAATATCAAGAATAACATAAAAAAACAATGATGAGGAGGAATTAATAAATGGAAACGCAACTATGAATATGTAAGTAAGTGAAAATTAAATTTAATATTTTTTAATTCTAATCCATTAGTTATATGTAATAGAACTATGATGGTTAGTTATATGTAATAGAATTATGGTAATTTGGTTGTTGACCAACTTTCTTATAGATAAAATATTATTATTTTATAAATGTGGATTAATTTAAAAAAAATAAAAACTAGTAACATGGATATGCTAAATTAATAAACTAATAAAACATACATGTAGAATTATAAAATTGTATTCTGTCTTGAGATAATAATATGTTTAAATTATAAAAGATCGAATATAAAGAATAAAAAAAAAAAGATTAAATACAAAGAATAAAAAAATATGAAAAATTGCATTTGGCCACTCCATGGGACTTCAAGGATTTAGTAAATTCCCTTTCATATTTCATAGATAGGGTGTTATTAATGTTTAATAACACTTTGAATGTCAAAAAACATTTATTAATAAACTTATCTCATTTTTCATAGTTTCCAATCATATCCATGTTGTGTGTTGGATATTGAGTTTTTATGAGCTCCAATAATTCAGTTAGCCTTCACTAAGATTAAGAAAATATCCTTAAATTTATGAACTTATAAGAATAATAATGATTTCTTTTATTAGGGTATTATTAGTTTATCTTTTCAAGATTGAAAGTGTAGATAGTTAAAACTTGAGTAACTATTTCATTTTTCAATTAGTAAATGAAATTATATATTTACTCATGGTTGTCCTTCAAAGTTTTTAGTAGTGGGTGCATTTTTCATATAACATGATTGATATAAGTTAATTTAATAATCATATAAGTTAATTTAGTATAATTAGGAAAAATACATCATTAAAAACTAGTGAAGTTAAGTTAGACAAAATATATTGGTTTTAATATTAAAGTTAGTTAATTTTGGTCATCGATAGAGGTGGCATATTAGAATATCAAGAGAGTTTGTAATGTATATTAATTTTTATTAGGACAAATTTAATATAATTCACTTTCTTTCTTAAAAATATTTAAAATGTATGGTTTAAAATTAGAGTAATTCATTTATTTCTATTTTTTTAAAGTGTTAAATGGATTCACAATGTTTGTTTGTTTGTTTTAAATTATGACCTATTTGTAAGGGGAACATTTATGAGACGATGTGATGATTGTTCTCTAACTCGGAATCTTGGTACATTTTCCTTTGTTGAAGTCAGAAATTGGGGCGGCTCATGACTACAAATGGTGGAGGGAACTTGTTCCTTGCGATACCCCCCCAATACGTCCCTAGTTGGACGTTAGAATGTGCCTATGCAAGGTTTTTAAAGTTACCTAATAAGGGTCACCCCCCTTCAAATTGTTAATAGATTTATCATGGATATGCGGTTGATATTGTTTTTTTTATTTTTTATCATGTCTATGTGGTTGGTATTGTTTTGTTTTTTTTCTTTATTTAATGTGTTGTATTGTAATGTGCAATGAAATTCTTTTATATTTTATTATCTTTATACATTTCAACCCATAATTTCTTTATTATTTAAGGTAATAAAAAATAAGAACACTACCTAAAAAAATATTTTATTATTTTAATTTATTTTTTTAGTATTATTTCTTCTAATTTATTTATTATCAACAAGTTAGTATTTAATTTCTTTATTTTTATGAAATAATTGTTGCTAAATCTTCTAATCAACATTATTTTCTTATGATTTTATAGAAAGGGGAATCAATGGGTGACTCAAGAAGACAACCAACCTTCCTTACCAGGAAACTCATAAACAATTATCGCTTTGGCAGAAAGCAATTTGTGATAGACATTCTTCATCATGGAATGCCTAACCTTTCAATGACTGAAATCCAACACAAGTTGAAGAGGATATATGGTGTGAAGGACCTACAAACAATTTTTGTCTATGGTTTCCGTACATAGGGTGCACGCTATACAGGATTCAAGCCTCATATATGACACTTTGGCACTTGCCCAAAAATATGAGTCTAACCATAGACTTGCTCAGAATGGAATTCAAACCCATATTGGAAAAACAAAAAGAGAATGCAAACAAAGAGCAAAGATAATACGTGGAATGAAGAAATTTGTGAAAAACAAACAAGTTGATAGTTAATCATGACCATGGAACTATATAATGGCTTTCAATTGTTGGAAAAATACAATAACCTTTTTAGAAGTGTGAAAGAAATACAATATTTTTTTGAAAAATATATATGAGTATATTAATTGTGAATTATTAATATGTTAAATTTATTGTACTTGCTCAAAATCATGATGATTATGGTGAAATTATACAAAATTATGATGTTTATTGTGAAATCATAGTTATAGTATTTAAATTAAGAAATAACATTATTTTTCTTTAAATGTTAAATTTTATTTTATTTATGATTTTTTTTAATATAAAATATTATTTTATTTATTGTAGTTAAAGATAAATATCATTGAAATTCAATTTTTGATTTCAAATTTCAAATTTATTAATTAAATTTTGTAATATTGTTATATTGCTAGCTTGTAATATTTTATTTTACATCTTGTATTATTTAGTATTATGTTTAACTTTTATATTGAATATTATTAATTTGTAATATTTTATTTTGCATCTCATATTATTTAGTATTATTTTTAATTTTTATATCATTTAATATTATTTTTAATTTTTATTGGAAAAATACTAAAATATCATTATTTAATTCATATTATTATATAATTTTATAGATGTATGTATAAGAATGATTCATCATTTTTTGATTTATTAAAAAAATATAATAATGTTTTTTTAAAACTGTTAAAAAATACAAAATCTTTTTTAAAATATATATGAATATTTTGAATATGAATTATTAATATATTAAATTTATTTTATTTGTTAAAAATTATGGTGGTATGGTGAAATTTGACTTTTAGTATTTAAATTTAAAAAATTAAAATTTATATATACTTTTAAAGATTAAATTTTATTTTATTTATAAATTTATTTGAATATTAAATTTTATTTTGTTTATTGTAATTAAAAATATAGATAGTTTTGTGATGTTGAATTTTTATTTTTTTATCTTAAATTTTATTAATAAAACCATTCCCTATTATTAATTTATTAATAAACCCATACACTATTATTGTATTGTTAATTTGTAATATTTTATTGTACATTTCATATTATTTAGTATTACTTTTAATTTTTATATAAGATATTGTAAATTTGTAATATTTTATTTTACATCTAATATCATTTAGTATACATTTAATTTAATAAAAGTATTATTATTTTATTTATATTCATACATGATTTTTAGATGCATTAGTATTACTTTTAATTTATTTATAATAAACTTTAGTGTATAATGTTTATTATACACTTAAGTTATTATTATAATTTTGTCAACTTTGAATAATGTATTTTTTTTCTTATATGTTATTGATTTTATTATTTTTACAACATTATAATATTGATTGAAATCCAATTTTTTTTATGATATTTGTATAGGTATTTAAGAATGAAGAAGTTGGAAGAAATTATTGAATTGAATGTTCAAGACCGAGAAGATATGATGGAGTTTTTATCAGAGGATTTGACATGGACAGAGGTTTGGGGGGACCAAATGGCAATAATTCCTTATTATAGACTTGAAGATTTCATAAATGGGGAGCAATCAAGAGAAAGTGCACTCCTTATTATAGACTTGAAGATTTCATAAATGGGGAGCAATCAAGAGAAAGTGCACCTACTCAATTTTTTGTTCGAACTAGACGAAGTAAAAAAATGGAGGATATCAAAGAGACTAATTTTGGAACGTATATAGAATATGCTATGTGAGTCTTCATATTATTCTTCAATAAATTTATAAATTTTGATTTCTAGTTTACTATGTCAAACATGCATAAATGTTTTATCTATTTGTTTGTAATTTTTTGTATATAGATAATGGTGTGCATATGGTCCGGCGCCCACATGAAAAATTACCATGAATGCACTAGATGTTGGGAAAAAAAAATGTAATCCACGTCAAAGCATTAAAGTTGGTTGTCAATGTCATTTTATCATACGACGACTTCAACTCATACCAGATGATGTTGTTATAACATACACTGCATGTAGGCATCTTGATAAATATAATGTTGTCTGCCATGGGACTGATGCAATTGGTAGGCCTCAGTCATTCAATTATGCACCAGATTTGACCATGGATATACGAGATAGTGTCGCACATTTGATTGAAAATGGTTTTAATGTTACGATGATATGGGACAAGTTCATATCAGACGTACAACATGAATCTGGTGAATTGTTCACAGGGATAGCTCGAGATGCCTTAATGACAAGACAAGATATCTTAAACATTTACAATGATATTAAAAGGTTAGAATATGTGAAGGAAAAAAGTGATCCAACGAGTGTGGAGTGTTGGTACAACGATTCTCCTGAGAGATTTTTTTTCTACCAAAAACAAGATGTTATTCAAAACATTCCCTTTATAATAGGCATACAAACAAAGTGGATGTGTTCAATGATGATCAAACACTCACACAACAATGTTATATCAATGGATTCAACATTTAGCACCAATAAGTATGGGGTGAGTACATATTTATCATTAA
>JASDQU010737646.1:61583-73231 GCA_032191745.1 Picea mariana
CATCATTTGAATGCTTACAGTTTAAATATAAATATAATTATGTCTTCTTTTGAATGTAGTATCAACTTTACACATTGATGATTTTTTATGAACACCTCAATGGGGTTCCAATAGCTTGGGTGTGCATATGACCCAACGTTAATGAAAATTTCAAAAAACACTTTAAATTTAAATCAGGATCCATCGACCAGCAGTAAATATAAACGAAACGACCATTTTCACATGCTGATAATACAACTGAAAATAAATACAAATGGTAGTTGACTGAAACTTGTTGTTATTTTAAGATAATAAGGAGTTTAAAAATGGTGGATGCCATGAAAAAGTTACATCTAACAACCCTCGTGCATGCGTAAGGTGTGATGAAATGGTAAAAACCAGAAACCCGATGTGAGGTGCGAGACATTGACGATGAGCAATATCCAGTTTTCCCGAGTTTGAATAATGGATATGACAACGGGCAAGGCAGAGTTTGAATAGTTTTGCATAGTTTGAATAGGGTCAAACTAACCGAATTAACCCTCAAAATAGCATTTTTTTTTTCTCCATAAAATAGAGGCTCGACTCAATTTGATACGATGGGGTAATTCAAGTTTAAAATTTACCTATATCCAGATGAGCTTGGAAGATTCCCTGTGCCTAAGAAGATCTCGGTCAACAAACCAGCAAAGAAGGATCGCGAGCCTTTTCGGAAGACAGAAGAAAACCCAGCTGAATGAAATCGGTTCTGGATATGTTGAGAACCAGAGTGTGGGTAGATGGATAATTAAACTCAAGATGAATGATGGATATTGCTCTCCGCGCCCCGACCTCCCACAGAATCTACCCAATCCATCAGAGTACAAAAATATGGTGGATCCCAGATCACCTCGAAAACCATGCATCCATTAGTCAAGACTTACATGCATCCATTAAGCAACAAACGAAAAACGGAAACGACGCAGGGGGCCAAGGGTTGTTGGATCTAGGCGCTAACGTGGAGGAGATCGTGCATGGATGGGAATATGCATGTCTAACATGCCAGGACCATCCGATGGTCCATACAGTGATGTGTCGATATGTATGCAGATGTTATCCGGATGCATGTGAGAATATCCATGCACTGACAGAGTCTTAATGACTCTGCAGGAGGCTAGATATTGCTCACCATGTGCTGATGCGTATGTAGCCGTTATCCGAATACATGTAAGAATATCCATGCACTGATAGAGTCTTAATGACTCTGCAGCAGGCTAGATATTGCTCACCTATGTCCACCCACTACCAAGCAATGATTGACCTAAGTAAACTTATGTACACCAATAGTACCTTTGAATGACTAACCTAAGTAAACTTGTCTTCATCAATATTGAGTGATTGACCTAAGTAAACTTATATACACCAATAATACCTTTGTCTTCTTCACCATTTACCTACCAACCTTTCCCTTCCTTTTTCTTTTTTATTTTTCATTTATTTATTTATTTATTATCTTCACCAATTGTACACCAATCTTCCTTTATAATTCTCCATTCGTTTACTTTTCAATAAAAGAAACATTCTTTTTAATTCTTCATGCATTTTCTTTTTCAAGAAGAAAGACATTTTTTTTTCATCTTTTTCGTTTTCTTCATCATTTTAACAAAGGAAGGCACCTTTGTCTTCATCATCTTGACCAATTTTTCCATGAAGGATAGGGTCATGCAAGACTTTTGTGAAGGCATTTATAATGTACATGGTTGAGAGATGTGATTATAATGTACATGGACTAAAGGTTGAAAGTTACCATCTTATGAATCACATTCATGTTTTGGTATGCTAGCTATGATCACCTCGATACCTAAACATTCAGACGTGTCACTAATCTCCCACTAAAACAGTGTAGTGTGTTTATTATTTTATTAATTAAACATGGAAAAAAATTGTAAAATTAAAAATGGCATTGTCTAACACGAAATCACTATCTTTTGTTCTTTAAAATCCATTTATGAATGAAGAAATGGATTCAACATGCTAAAAAACCCCTGGGGCATTCAAATTATACAGAAATAATCACTCAAATCTATGGATTTAACTATTTCTCGCCAAATTTCAGACAAATATTCTCGAAAAAATCAATGGTAAAACGTTTAAACTATGACATTAAAAATTCCACAAAACATGTTAAATAAATATTTCATGCAAAAATGGTGTGGAACCTATGAGGTTAAGAAGTATAATTTCTCTTCTATGGGAATATCGCTAGTGTGAAATGCACATTTTTTTGATGAATAGGTATGTCTCGTCTTATAAATGTGTTACTCAAAGATTATGTATTTTGGAAGGCTTTAATTGAGTATCAAAGATGAAACCTACTAAGGTTATTAGGGAAGAACTAATTGGTAAATCATGATGTTGAGCTTATTCTGACGGTGCTATTTAAGGTGGAAGTATTGTTTGTGAAGCTAGGGGAGTCCTTCTATTGAATGATCATTATTTCAAATATAAAGCAGGACTTGGTGGTAGCTCAAATAATTTTGTTGAGTTGATGTCTCTAAAAATATTAGTGATACTAAAAGTTGAATAAGGCACCAAAAAATTCAAATCTTCGATGAATCATTGGTTTTTGTAAATTAGATGTAGGAGATTTACAACATGGAAAACTATGTCTTATAGCCGATTTTTTATGAGGTCAAGTTGTTTTGTTCTTCTTTTACTAGTGTAAATTTTACACACATTTATAGAGAAAGAAATAAGATTATAGATGGACTATCAAAAGTTGGATTAGATTTCGAAGCAGGGAATTGGATTATATAGAAGTATACAATTGATCTTTCTTTAAAATATCATAATGCCCCTTTATTTTAGTTCAATATCATTAGATTCTCATTTCTTATGATACATGTTTTTAGTTTTTAACTAGATATTTGTCTAGACCTTTAATGGATGTAATGGATCTTTTAGATGTAATATTTTGAAACAATCCATATGACTTGAAGGAAAAAGAAAAGACTAATGATGAATAACACATAATGATGAATAACACATAATGTAGTTAACACATCTAAAAAAAATGTAATTTTGTTATTTATAATGAAACTATAATTTTATTTATTTATTCAAGAAAAAAAAAAATCTTAAAAAATTAAGCATCTAGCAAATTTATAAAAAAACCCTAATATTACAACAATTACAATTATAGTACATCTTACATCAAGAGGGTTCTTTAAAACTACAATTACCTATAATACTCTATAATACTCTATGGCAACTATTTTCATATATTTATTAAAAAAAGTCAAATATGACAAATGGATAATGTTTTGAAATAATTTTATATAAGCTTCATTGTACTATGTTCTATATACGATAATAATCCTTTTAATAATAAAATAACCCATTTATTATAGGATAAATATGTTTATTTTTCTAAGCTTTCTCATAATTACATTGTAATTGAAAGCTCCTAATTTTATTAAAAAATTAATAACATTTAAAATATTTTTTTAAATGAAAATAAAAATATATATTTAATATTATAAAAGTAAAAAAGATAAACATAATATAATATTTTAAAAAAATATTCAAAGCAAATAATTCATTCATTTATTTTCCAGATTAGGTAAATCTTCTTATATACACATATCATATATACTTCTAAACCATAGTTTGTATACACTACTGTATATACATATAAGAACCTGTAACCTAGCCACCTATAAAGTAGTGTTGGTGGTTTGTAACTGGGAGTAGTTTGGAATTAGTATTATTTACTAAGCATTTTGCTAGTCAAGCTCTTAGCTAATCAGAAACAGTTTTTAAAGTCATACTCCATACTCTGGGACCTTATAGGGTGCAACACTAGGACTTCCCGAGAAATCACTCATCCCATTACTACTCTAACCCAAGCGCACTTAACTGCGAAGTTCTATACAATCTAGTGTTTTAGGGTTGGAATGATGACACAAAATAATTCATTCATATATTATGAGAATGACCATATTCTCAAAAACTGACTTTTTATTTTAAATTGGTAGATGCATAAGCCATATCTTCATAATTAAAATATATTTGATTAAAATAATTTAATTATAAAATAATTTTAACATAATTACTTTTCTATTTTTAAAATAAATTATTTAAACTAACTTTAAAAACAACAATCCTTTTCAATTGAGTCATAAATTTGTAAATGATATAGCATTAGGGTCTTGTTTCAAAGCGTTATTGGGTAGTACATTGACCCATGCATAGGGCCTCGTTTCAAAGCATTATTGGGTAGTACATTGACCCATGTGTGGGATTGAATAAAGGTGAGAACGATCTCTTTGATCTGTTGTGTAATTATAAGAGCTTCTCTATTTATGATAAGATGAGAGGAGACAATATTGAGTGGAGGTGGTTGAGTAAGTTTGATGTGTAATTACAAGAGCTTCTCTATTTATGATAAGATGAGAGGAGACAATATTGAGTGGAGGTGGTTGAGTAAGTTTGATCTGTGTAATTACAAGAGCTTCTCTATTTATGATAAGATGAGAGGAGACAATATTGAGTGGAGGTGGTTGAGTAATTCATTCATTGCAGTGATGAGTCAAGGAATCACATGGTGTATGTCCACCAACTATCAAGCAGTGATTGAACTAAGTAAACTTATGTACACCAATAGTACCTTTGAGTGATTGACCTAAGTAAACTTGTCTTCATCAACATTGAGTGATTGACATGAGTAAATTTCTATACATCAATAATACCTTTGTCTTCTTCACCATTTATCTACTAAGCTTTCCCTTCCTTTTCCTTTTTTATTTTTCATCCATTTTATTTATTTATTTATCATCTTCACCAATAATACCTTTGTCTTCTTCACCATTTATCTACCAACCTTTCCCTTCCCTTTCCTTTTTTATTTTCCATCCATTTTATATTTATTTATTTATCTATCATCTTCAACAATTGTACACCAATCTTCCTTTTTGATTCGCCATTCATTTTTTTTTCAATAAAATAAACATTCTTTTTAATTCTTCATGCCTTTTTCGTTTTCTTCATCATTTTGACAAAGGAAGGCACCTTTATCTTCATCATCTTAACCAATTGTCCATGAATCATAAGATTGTGCAAGACGTGTGTGAAGGCATTAATAACATATATGGTCAGATAGATGTGATTATAATGTATATGGACTAAAAGTTGAAAGTTACCATCTTATGCATCACATTCATGTTTTGATATGATAGCTATGATCACCTCAATACCTAAACATTCAAACATTTCACTAATCTCCCACTAAAAAACCCCTATCTCGAAAAAATCAACAGTAAAACATTTAAACTATAACATTAAAAATTCCATGAAATATGTTAAATAAATATTTCATTTATCAATGGATATCATATCAATTTTATATAATTGAAAAAGCATACTCAAAACTCTCTTTACATTCATGCATTTCACTTTATAAATATGTGTGCCATGTCATTTCCTTATAACAAAACACTAACATATGAAATATTATGGAAAATTTTAAAAAATCATGATGTTTCCATAATTCAACTTGAAATTGTTATATTCCAACATACTCCTAAATGAAAAGAAACATGGATATTCTTTTCTTTCATTTTTTTTTAATAATTCATATAAAACGAACGTGTATATAATAAAATAATAAAAAGTTAATAATATTAACTTTTATTATTTTATGAAACAGTGATATTCTTTTTTTTCATTTTTTTTAATAATTCATATAAAACGACACATGTATATAATAAAATAATATTAAATTTTATTATTTTACATATTTTATGTTTTCTTTTACCATTTCATAGAATAAAGAAGCATACAATATCTTTAAACATATAACAAACAAAATATTCATGTATTATTTTTAAACTTGATTTTAATTTACTAAAGTAATTATGTGTTATATTATTTATTTATTAGAATAACAAATAATCAACATTTCCATCACAATACTTTAAACATCGTGCATATGTTTTGTATTTCTTACCAATTCACATCTCACATCCATTCAACACTTATGTTATAACACATTTAAGTATCACATCAATTCTCTTGGATTTTATTATAAACATACAAAACTAACACCTTTAATAGCAAAGATAATCAATATACTAATTTTCTTGGATTTCTTACAAGCACATATAGTCCATACCCCATTAAAAGGTAATAAAGAATCACAATGTTTTTTTTCTTTTTTTTACAAGGATACATCATCACAATTTTCCATAACTAAGACATAGGTGCAAAGGGTTGGTAAAAAAATGCATTGTAGGATAACTTTGCCATCTACGTTTTAATAGGCATTATGTATTTGGACAAGACTAGAATATTTGTTTACACTAATAACACTTAGTCATCTCTCAAGAATTTCAAAACATATACCTAATACTTTCAAACCATGTTTGCAGTTGTGGTTGACATGCTTTAAGACAAAGTTCTTGTGGGGCATAGGTTTGGGCACAAACCCTGGAGCATGGGGGACCTGGCCCAATATACACTGCATAAATGAAACTCATTGTCTATGGGGGGAGGTGAACTCTAGCCAGTGTTGGAATTTGGAAACTGTTTTCACTTATTAATGTGACGGTTTGGATGGTTTGGACCATATAATAAAACATATTTAAGCATATTTTATGTGTTCGATGATCGGAAGGTAAGGTGTTTTTTAATCATATTTGATGGCCAAAATACCCAATGATGAGGAATTTGGTTCTCAAATTTAATCACTTCCCTATGCATTGTAGCTACCAAATTCCACCACTAACCTTCTGATCCAGATGGATGTCAGTGGCCTCCCACCTATTCCAACTGGCTCATTTTGGTAGTTTTCCAGTTTGATAGTTTTTTCCTAGTTTTCGGGTCCCCGACTTCCGGGGCCGTTTTGAGGCCCTAAACAACATTTTTTGGGCTCGTCACAATTAGACTATGGACCAAATTAGAGTTTGATGGAAACATGTGTATTCCTCGGATAGAACTTTCCAATGGGCTATCATGCGCCTAAAAAAAAGATCGTATGCAAAAGTTACAACCCTGGGAAGTTGATGTACTAACTTACCCCAGTGGGGCCCACATGACTTTTGGCGCTTCATCTCCTAGGGTTGGGTTTTTGGATGTCTAGCGTTTTGGAATTCTTGTTTATTGTTAAAAGGGCTTGGAGAGACTCATTGTAACCATGTTATTTCTAATGAGCATAATCGTCACATCTCTTCTCAAAGATAAGTCGCCACCATTCTTGCAAGATTGTTTTCAGTCTGCATTTTACAGTTTCAACATATTTCTTTATTGAATAGAAGCTAGTTTTACTGTATCTTTGTTATTATCTGTTGTGTTTCTGTGTTAAAGATAATAATAATCTAGGTTCATTTCGTTCTTCTCATAAAATCTGGATCAGTGGTATCAGAGTGGTCTTCTCCTTGTTGTTCTTAATGCATGTCCCTGACGAGGTCAAGGTACACATAGTTGGGTCTCGAGCTTGTTTCTCTTGAGGAAAAAGTCTCTCGCGTGCCCAAGCGACCTCTCAAGAAGGGAGAAAAGAAAGACGATGGGACATGAAACCCTTTCAAAATGTTTCTTGAGGAATCCCTCACGCAACAGAGGAATGCAATGATGGATAGTTTTGCGCAAATTCTCTGGTGATTACCAACTGGTGACACATATTCCTTGAGCGGAGGCACTGCCCCCTTCAAGGTACAAATCAACTTTGATATTCCTATATTTGAAGGTCATATATATGTAGATGTTGTAGACAAATGGTTGAATTTGCTAGAAGGGTATTTTTCTATCCATAACTTTTCAAATAGAGAAAAGATTACTTTTTTGCTCCTCAAAGTCGTTCCCCATGTCAAATATTAGTGGGATACTTTATGTGAGCAAAAGGAAACAGAGGAACCCTCATTATTTATAGTCGTGGTCACCTGGGAGTCCTTCAGAGATGCTATTAAGGAACAATACTACCCTATCGGAAGTTATAATGACTTGTATACAAAATGGACCACACTGCAGCAGGAAAGAGACCAAGCAGTGCCAGAGTTCACAAATATATTCCATACCTTGGTGATTCGAAAAGATCTTTTAACGAAAATGGTTGAGTTTTAAAGCATGAATTAATTAACCATTTAGGAAAACTGATGAAAGAGGAATAATTAATGAAGAAACATGGCATCCATATAAACATATACAAATCTAAAAGTAATCATAATGAAACAACAAACCATAAAAAGAGAAGTTGATAACGGAGTTCGACAATCTCGCCTACATCTCTAGGCCTTTGTCTTAGTGGGTGAGGCTTTCTAATTTATGTTCAAAGATTTAAAAGTACATCCTAATAGTTCCAAAAGGATTACAAATTGATCTGGTCATGTTCTAGCATATCTCAAGAACCCAACAAAATTGACGGCACTGAAAACGGATGAACGAAGCTCCCAAAAATGGCCCGCAAAGGTGCTCTCCTCAATGGCTCCCCTCATAAAAATGGCTTTGGCTCATCAATCCTTCATCATTTTCCTATTCTTAACTTCCATCCATGGCTTCAAGAACCTATGTTTTATATAGGATTGAAGTGGGTAACAAATTCCCAACTTCCCCCCAAGATCTGGCCTCAAAAAGGTCCCAAGATCCTCCAAAAATGACCAATATCTCTCAAAACTGTTGAGAAACTCAATAAAATATTTATTATAATGTTTAAAAACCCAAAAATTGTTAATATTAGGGCACAACCCCTTATCCCCAGGACCTTGAGCATATGTAAGCGCTCCATGTGGCCAAGCGCTAGTAGTTATGTGTTGGCCCCCCTCCTATTCTAGCTCCGATCATATGGCTCGGACCCATGTGGCCTCAGGTTTAGCTTCCACGCACCCATTGTAAGTTAGCTCTAGCCCCTAGTCTAGTCGTTGGCTCCACACCCTGATCGGCGGGCTAGCCTAAACGACCGACACTAATAATTGAAATCTGTGTCAATTGTTTGCATCTGGGTCACATGGTAATATGGTGGTGTAATGCTCTGGGGCTATACCTATAACAAATTGCACATGCCAATGTATAAGAGCTGGGTTATACGGTTTGCAAACGATCATGGGCTGGGGCCTATCCCCGACCCTTTACCCCTCCGCCATTACACACACATCACTTTATATATAACTTTGCAACAATACATGTCAAGGACCACCGAGGGCGGTGTTAGGGATCTAACCCCTCAGGTAGGTAGAATAATATATTCCAATGTAATAAAGGTTAATATTAATAAGGCCTAGAAGTAAGGAAGAATAATTCAAATGTAAGAAGACCTAATAGAATCTTCCACTTCTAGAAGGATCTTCCTCTAGATGGTTCTTTTGATAGACATATTTAGTATCAATAGGAGTCGAGGGTATGAGAACTGTTGTCTTGGATATTATTGTAATAGAGCTCTGCTTTGCCGGAGGTTGCCCCCTTGAAGAGGCAAGTGAACATTACTTTCAATAATCAAAGTGTTATTTCTCGTGTTATTCTTGTATCATTTTGGTATTATTGTGGTGTTGTTCTAGTTATATTGTTGTTCATCTACCATTTCTAGCATTTTATTTATGTTCTGCATACTTTTTTATATCTAGAGTATTACAAGTGGTATCAGAGCACTTTCCTTGGCAGAAAATTGTGGGTTAATTTTTTTTTAGGGTAGAGACGTATTCTGGCATCTTTAAGCTACAAAGATCTATCGTTACACGCATAAACCCATGGTTGGGGATTCATACACGCAGGAAATACAAGTGGTACTTAAACACACATCTGTTGGCCACCCTTGTAACCCCTATTGGTACCCCTTTGAGTGGTAGTGCATCAGACAACACCTGTATATGGATCAACGTAGATTTCCTGAAGCCCTTTTAGATAAACCGATCGACCGTCTGACTTCTATAGTGCCATCGAGAACAACACTCAGGAAGATACTCTCTAGTACTTGGGTAGTCAGGTAGTATGACTAAGGGCATGGTCTATCCTCCTTAGTTGGTGCCCTGAGATATTGGGCCGATTACTACTATTGGACCCCACACGTATATCAGAGAGCTATAGCACAGGGCAAACCCTTGTCTGTAGAACCCTTGAATACCTAACCCTTGGGGACGAAAATAAAAAAACAAAACAGACAAGATCTATTGCCGCGCAACTATGTTCGAGTTTCCAAATCACTACACATTTCTTCCTGGTTAAGCATTTGGGCATTTCACCACTGCAACATTCTTCAGACCTATTTTTTGCACCATTATTTGAGACCTATTCCATTGGATTTATCTCTTAGCCCTTATCACATTCATAACTATCATTTTTCATCAAATGTTTTGACCCCACCCGCCCATTTTTCGGTTCCCTTGTCATCATGGCCCATACCCATAGCCAAGACTTGGAAGCTAACTTCAATACCTTGCAATCTAATTTCACAAAGACCCAACAAGAAGTGAGACAACTTAGTGCCAGTATTTCCGCCATCAATAAAAACATGCATTCCTCCATCACCACCTCAATCGCAGAACTCAAAGAAGACCTCAAACAAGACATTACTACCTAGCTTGAATCTGTCACTTCAATTATCTGCACCAAGTTGCATATCCTTGCAGATCCCCCTTTATCTGACCCACCTTTGCATACCAAAGCTGAAACTTCCTCTCATTCCCATAATTTTCAGCCTCATCACTTCCAGTGTGACCTACACCTTCGCAAGTGGATGTGACCAAATTTGATGGCTCAAACCCCACTAGTTGGGTAACTCAAATGGAACATTATTTCTCTTTGTACGGCATTACAGATGACTTGGACAAACTCCGGTATGATGTTCTCCATCTAGATCAAGAATGTTGGCAATGGTGGCAATGGGGAAAAACTTCTCGTCAAGGGTATGTTGCTTGGACACACTTTGTGGCAGAGCTTTATGAATGCTTTGACACTAACACCAACCATTTAGGCCATTTGACAAAGTTGAAACAATATGGCATAGTTTAAGACTTTATAACTACTTTTGAGCGACTGGATTTTTGTACAGAGGGCATGTCTGATGCTTTTTTCGAAGAATGTTTTATCAGTGGCCTCAAGGATGAGATTCGTGCCCATGTCCTCATGGCTCAGCCTCAGAGTTGGGTGGAGGCTACTAAACAAGCTAAGGAAGTACAACAGGTTGTCTCTTCTAAAAACCAGAAACCCTCCATTATTCCTTGCACTAAACCAGTAAATCCCACTCCTCCTTCTACTCCACTAAAGATCCAAAAATGGACCAGGGCCGAAATGGTTGAACGCCAACGCAAAGGCCTTTATTATAATTGTGATGACACATATTTTCTGGGACACAAGTGTAACGAACAAAATCTTTTTATGGCCATCTCGGAGGATGTTTCAGAAGAGGATGTTGAAGCTCCCCTTGTGTCCAATTCACTTGAAACCACCGACATAACCCCTCCCTCAGACCCTCCTAGAGTAGAATTGGTCATTTCCCTAAATTCTCTCACTGGCTTCTCTGCTCCCTAAACCCTCAAACTAATTGGCTGCATCAAGCATAGGAAGGTCATCATTCTTGTTGATAGTGGAAGAACCCATAGTTTTATTCATTGCCGCATTGCCCAAGAAACTAATTGCTATATCTGTGCAGTCAATAATTTCCAAATCATGATTGCCAATGGCGGGTCCATGAAATGTGGAGGGAGTTG
>JASDQU010737646.1:96283-106362 GCA_032191745.1 Picea mariana
CCCGCTTGCCCCCGGACCCCGCAGAGGGGGTACCCCCCCTCTGCACTCCCCCGCGTGGAAGAGTGTACATACTTCTGGGGTGTAAATACTTCATGGGGTATAGACACGGCTGAAAGCAAGGACCTCTGCATCAGGAAGATAATCAGGCTCCACAACCAACACTCCGGTGGTCCCATACACCCTGATATATGAGTAATACTTATAAAGAAACCAATCGGCCACCTGTTTCATCCCATTCTTAGCTTTGAAGGAGATTATGTGTCTAGGGAAACCAAATAGGATGGAATGCAGAGGAGCAAGAAATAAATTGCATATATCATAAAAGTGTTGTTTGTAATTAATGATCCATAATTGAGAGCAATATACATGGATGGGAGGTTGATTTTGGTTCCAATTCCACCCCAAATTGGGAAACTATACAGAGGAAAAAATGGCATCGATCATGTAGGCCGACATATAAAAACATGGTTTCTTCATACCTGGGATATTCTTCACATGCAGACATATGTTGAAAACCATGATATCTTTCTAGTTGAATATTTGTCCCGATCTGATGATGGTGTGTGCCAAAGGAAACTAGTCATTTTGAAAATGTGTTCTCTTTTCTTCCGTGTATAGGCAGCAGAGCATGGATACCAACAACTTGTAGGGAGTTTTGAGCCTATGGATAGGAACTAATTTATGGCATTGTTTAAGGGTTTCGTCTTTGTCTACCCACCAGTGCTTCATCTGCTTCGTTGGTCCTTTGTTTTCTTCGGAAAACCCTTTTAAAATGGTTTTTTTAGAGAGCATGTGGGGGTGGGAAGATGATATATGGAGCCAATGTATTCAGGTCTGAGGGATGTTTCTCGCTTCCCTTGTTTTCTCACAATGTTAGTTGTAGTGGCATCAAATTGTTTGAGGAACCATTATGTTGCCTCATTGTATGGGAAAATTTGTGGTCGAGAAACTACTAGATGGATACCACTTCTTAGGATATTCTGGTACACTTCCAAATCCTTATCATTCATGGGGAAATATGAAGAATTGAAGATCTTGTAGATTTCTTCATAATCGGGGCAATGGTCTTCGCCAGTGTGATGATTAGTGTCAGTCACTAAAGCTTCAACTGGATGAGATGATGGTTCAGGTTCTGCGACACTCTGGAAGTACATGATCCCTTCATCCTTTTGGGGTTCTGTCTTTCCATGATGAATCACCAAATTTTCCTATAATAACATGTTAAAACGAGTATCAACTTAATTAAACAGAATGTGTTAATTGTAACAACAAAAGGCTGATTAAACGACAAAAAATGGGTTACCCATAATCAAGAGATTGTAGTAACAATATAGTATCACTCAGTACAAACAAGAATCAATACAAAACAAATGCTTCGCAAACTTATGGTGTAATATGTGTATGAATATGGGAGTTTTTATAGGTCATAACACATATCAACCTAACACAAGCATGCCATAACTCGGGTGTGTAGGAGAGTCTTACTAAATTTGGTCTTAACTTTTGTTATTAATGCCCATTATCTGTGTCATTAATGCTCATTAAGGCTAATGGATTCCTAGATTAGTGCATCGAAGGTTGTGCTAGGTTGAGTTTAAAATAATACCATTATTGGAGTCACGCATTCAGAGAGGGAGAGATCGCAGACTAATTTGACCTCCGAAGGGAAGTGTATCTAAAGAATATTCTCTTATATTTGGAAAAGCATGCCAACTTGACCCGACAACCAATAGGCAGTGTTATGGGAGGAGGTGGGACTTGTCGAGGTCTTGGCATCGGAGGTAGTCAAAGTGAGGTTCAAACTAAACCTTGAGGGAAAGGTAGCACAAGAATATTTGATTTTCTAGAAAGGTGTTCCAAACTTATTTCTATAAGACTTCGAAACACAGCTATCAGAGCTTTAAAGGATGAGGAGATGTTCAAGGTTTGATGGAGATGATATCAAAGAATATTCTTTAGGCCTAGGAGAATGTGCGGGACACATGTGGGAAGGTTTGAGAAGCTATCAGAGTTTCAACTTCAGAGTTCGAGAGGATAGGGCATGAAATGGAATTCGAGGAGAATGGTATCCAAGGAATATTCCTTTGATACCTTAGAAAAGGTTTCAAGTCCTGAAAGAAATAAAGGAAACTTATTGAAGAATGGTAAACTAGGAAGTCAAGGGTCCAATATTAGGATGCTATTTGGGGAGGTGGTCATTTGACAGGTCGTACTGACTTGGGGAGACAATATAGGTTGGGCATCAATCTAATAATCCATGGTGTTCCATGATGGGAGTGTAGTGGATGCGTCGGAGCTATCAGAGTGTGATGATCGAAGTTATGGTATATGTGTGGAGTGAAAAACTCTGACGCACATGATCCTAAGTCAACTATGAATTAAGCTTGTATTGCCTTAGTGAAGAAAGAATGTATTCCTTGTAGGGGAGAAAATAGGTTCAAAAAGGGAAACAAAAGCAGGGGACCCATAAAAATTAAAATGTGGGTTGTTGTGGGAGGTGAGCCACAACAAATGGTGACTTACTAGGAAGAACCAATTATCTCTGAGTTCAAAAAGAGAGAGACTTCGACCAGATTTAAAGAGAAATTTACCTCATAATAGTCCATTCAATATTCATATTAATGACCCCACATATAGTGGCCTGAGGGAGAGATATAGAGAGAGCCTTCTACTAGTGATATTCTACATAATTCAAGTGAGTGTTTATGACCAACTTCGTACATCCACAGTGAAACATTGAGAGACTGTGACATCACAGAGGAATGTTCATCAACTGTTATAGACCGAAGTGCTTTCCTCACCTCTCTTTCTCGGCATTGCTTCAATGCTAGCGAGCATCCATAGCCCCGATGAAGATGCCTTGGTATCATACAAGCATGGTCCCACTGCCAGCAAGCATCCATAGCCCCGACGGGTTTACTTGTATTTCCCATGCGTTTAGTAGCATTTTAAACTTCCTTATGATTATGATTTTGTATCCACCTTTTAGATATAAAATTTAGATATTGTTGTTGCAACATAGACGAAGATAAATAGAAATCGGGGTGATATGAGAGTTACTTTGATTTGTTAGTCCCAGTCAACAATTTATTATCGTGGGTCAATAAACAAGAATCACATATGTGTTTTAGAATAAGGGATCAATGGGAAGAGACACCAGAGTTATGTGGAAGACAATGAATTCAATACATTTCGAGAAACTTGAATGGAACACTGGAGAGCCATGAGGGTGGTCACATAAGAGAGGATAACTGAAGGAAACCATTGAAAGGTACGGGATTTGAAGGTTAGAAGTTTTCTTTTGGTATAGATGAACAAGTTCTCCTTTTTAGTGCTATCATTGTTCATGAAGATAAACATTGATCTTAGATCAGATCGACAACCTCAATATGGAAAAGTAATCATGGGACAACACACTTACATAGGTCTAATAGTCGTGAGTCCCTATTGTGAAGGAAAAAGCTAGTTCAAAGCAACAAACAGAGTTATCCTAAACTAACGGGCGAGAAAAAAGAAAAAAAAAATCAAGCAACAGTGGGACTATTGAAGTGAAACTTCAGTAGAAAATGAAAAAGAAAGAAAGAGAGAAAAACTACTATGTGCAAAGCTACATCACCATTGGTGATCAGGAGAAGTATTTTTTTAGGATTTGGTCATTAACAAGGAGCTCCTCCTCATCTCCCTGTAATGTTTTGAGTATGAAAGTCCCAAGACCTATTTTCTAGTGAATCAGATAGGGCCCTAGCCACCATTTCTGGAATTTGGAATGTTTCCCTTTAAGTTCATTAGCTTTGTCCCATTTTAGAACAAGGTCTCCTTCTTGAAAGTCTTTGTTTCCTACAGTTGATTTGTCGAACCATTTTTTAATTATTTTTTGGTGGATCTTAAATTTTTCCCTTTCTTCTTCAAGTTTTATCAGTATGTTTAACCTTTCTTACATTATTGGGCAAGCTTAATCTTGGCCAGATTGGGCCAATTTTAAGGAGGGTAGGAAAGTATGGTTCGTCACATTGGCTTCATGTCTATAGACTAGGAAGAGAGGGGATTTACCCATGGATAATGTGGTAGTTACTCTGTCATCCCAGAGAGAATTCTGAAGAGCGAGGTGCCAATTTCTTTGATTATCGTTGATAGTTTTCTTGAGAATTTTAATAAGGTTCTTATTAGTTTACTCCACCAAAACATTTCATTGTGGGTTGTAATTCACTGAGTACTTAACCTTAATGTTCTATTCAAGAGAGAATTCATTCAATTTAAGAGAAGAAAAATACTTGGAATTATAAAATACTAAAGAGTCTGGATTTCCAAACCTGGTGTGACGTGTTATTCAAGGAATGAAGTCACCTGATTTTCATTGATAGTATTCAAGGGGATTGCTTCGCTCCATATGGTGAAATAATCGGTATTCATCAGGATGTATTTGTGAATTTGCGATGAGTTGGGATTGATCTCCCTGATCATATCCATCCCCCACTACTGAAAGGGGAATTCAATGATCACAGGTTGTAAGGGGAAGGAAAACTTATTTTCTCTCCCGGCTGATGATTGGCACTGCTGAAATTTCCTTGCATATGCATGAGAGTCCTATAATAAAGTGGGCCAGTAGTATCTGGATATAAGAATTTTGTGAGCAGTGGTGTCTCCACCATAGTGTCCACTGGTTGGTCCATCATGGAGCTTGGACAAAACCTTTTTGTATCCCTCTTCTCGAGGCATCTCAGGATAACACCATCATAATTTTTTGCGTAGAGTTCCTTGGATGATCTGATATTGAGCGGACTTGAGTTTGAGGGCCATTTTATTCTTGGGTTCCAGGTAAATTGGGGTTGATCTGTATGTTAGGTAATATTTCATTTCAAAAAACCGTTGGTCGGAATTGGCTAGGATGTAATCTATCTCTCTTGTATATAATTCTTGATCTTGATACAGAGCATCTTCATATGATTCATCTATCAGTGATTCCACGACCATTTTGCATAGCCCCTAGCCTTTGAAAATTTTCGCAAGATTAATTTCTATATCATATTCCTGTAGATTTGTAATCCAGTTGGCTCTCTTTTCTGCTAAGTCTTTCTATATCAGTAGATTATTGATCGTGGGGTAAGGAACAATGACTTTTGTCTTAGATTTGAGAAAGAATGGCCTAAAGTGTTTGACAACTTTAAATACGGTGTAAGCTAGTTTGTCCACTTCAGGGTAGTTCAACTCTTCTCCTTGTAATCTAAAACTCATAAACGCTACAAGGAATTCATCTCCTTCTTGGTTCCTTTGTGTTAAAACAACAGTGAATGTAGAATCTGACACGAAGGTGTAGAGGATGAAATCTTGACTGAAGTCCAGGCTTAACAATGCGAGAGCTTGCATTATCTATGTTTTGATCTTATCGGAAGATTATTTTTCTTTGGGTCCCCATTTGAATTCAACATTCTTATTTATCATGTCTTGCAGATTTTTCACTGTTTCGAAAAAACTGGGGACGAATCATCTTACAAAGTTGATCCTTCCCATGAATGACTGCATGGATTTCTTGTTGTAAGCGGGGGGGATCTTTGCAATTGCTTTAGTTATTTCGGGTTCAATTCTTATACCATGTTTAGAAATAATGAAGCCTAATAGTCTGCCTTCATCAACAACAAAAAAAAAATTCTTAGGATTGAGAGAGATGCCATACCTTCTACATCTATTGAATACTTTCCTTAAATGAGCTATATGATATTTTCTATCCCTTGAAAAAATGGTAACATCATCTAGATACACCACTGTGCATTCTCCAATTAGACCCCTGAAGGAAATTCCCATGGCCCTCTAGAATGTTTCTTCGACATTGATGAGACCAAATGACATCTTCCTGTAAGCATATGTTCCCCACTTGGTCTAGAAATTTATTTTTGGTTGATCGTCATGGGACACTAAGACCTGGTTATAACCTGAAAAACCATCGATAAGGGAGAGAATCTCAGATCCAAATACTTACTGCAAGATTTGTTCCATCGGGGGCACAGAGTAATTATCCTTCTCTGAGGATCTGTTCAAGTTCCTGAAATCAATACACAATCTTATATCCCCATTCTTTTTCCTTACTCGTACTAAGTTGGATATCCACTGTGTATGTCTTACCAAAAAAATGATCTTGGCCTCTAGAAAATAATTCAATTCTACTTTTACCTGAGGCTCAAGGCTACGACGCATCTTCCTCAGCTTGTGTTGAAACGATTTCGTCATAGGCTTCATGGGAATTATGCGTTGTATGATCTTGGTTTCATATGTATTGAGATCCTTGTATGTAAAACACTCAACCCCTAAGTACCCTTTCTAGGGATGGGGTATCATAATTTTTCTTACTCTAATCATCTTGAATCCCCTTCCTGAGGTCTTAATCCTCTTCTACTCACTCATAACTTTCTAACCACTTCTACCAGGCTCAAATACGACTTTTGGTTTTCACGTTATGGCCTCCTGAAGTTCTTTGGGTCTTATTAGTTGAGTGCCACATGGCACCCACGTGGGTTCATATCGTTTGTACCATCTCCAGTTTCCCACCTCCCGCAAGGAAGCTCCATCCACCGTCCAAACCAACAATGGGACTTGATCCTCATCTAACACACAGGCTAGAGGGGAATTCATCATTTGACAGTTCGCTGTTGGATGTCCCTTTTTCCTTTCTGCGTGCATGTCCTATAGAGTCCTGAATTCTTGAACTCCTGAAGGAGCCCAAAATCTCGCCACATGGCTCCAACCTTCGAGCCTTTCGACTTATCCTCTATACTTCACCCCAAACCATCAGAGTCCCAAAGTCTCAAACTACCGAAGGGTCCACCCTCGCACATGGTGACGTACTATATGCGGAGGTAATGATAGGTGGGTCTTGATTACTCCACACACCAATTGGACCAAGTAAGTAGGTTCTAGGGGTGACACACAGTAAGGTAGAGAAGACACATGGCTCCTACAGTGGTGACACATGTCATGTTTTAATGGGCCTATAGGGTCTGGGAGACGTATGAATCCAGGTGACACATGGCACGTCAATCGTCGGTCCACATCACCCTGGATGACGTCACTGTACCACGTCACTCTGGATTGATGGCCTTCCAAGCTCTTTGATCTCATGGTCAAGGTGTGTCCATGTATACCCATGGATCTATAGCCTCTGTTACTTCGTAACTTCGATGTTCGGGGGATCTATGGTGTGACTTCCTCCTTTCTCCCGGAGTGGTTAGCGTTGGATTGACCATGGTCTAGATCTAATGGTCAGGGGAGGTCCCAAAGCATTCCTAGATCTACAGTCCTTGTCACTTCACAACTCTGGCCTTCAGGGGTTTCAGCATGATGGCCGCTTTGTTCTCCCGAAGAAGGAATTCGTCGAAGTACCATACGTGAGCCTCTCTACTAGATGATTGGACGGTTAAGAGGGGTTCTTAACAAACTCCCCAGATCCATGGCTCTCATCACTTCGTAACTTCAGTGTTCAGGGATTTTGGTGCTATAAAATATCTATTCTCCCGAATTAAGACTTCGCTGAAGTTACCTTTGCGTAGATCCGATGGCTAAGGGGACTCCCAAATACCTTCATATTTGTGTCTCATGTTACCTTGTGATTGATAGATGGATCAAGGTTTAATGGTAGGGAAGGTCTATCTTCCATGGTTAGGAAGACCACCAGGCACTGGTCAACCTTGTGGGTAACCATAAAAATCAATTGTCTTCAGTCGGTTTACAAATGGTAAGGTTGAAACACTTCGGAGCTTTGAACTCCCAGAGTCCTGAAGCCAAAAAGGATTAGCTCCTTTTGGGCCTAGTGTAGGTTTCTTCAGACCTTGGTCACATGTGTCCTTTGAAAAATCTCATGGGATACGCACTAATATATTGGTCGTGAATTGGTTAAGGACATGGGAATGAGCCCTTGGTCATACAGGTGAAAGGTATGAAGGAGGCGTCCTCCTTCCACATGGTTTGAACTTGGTATTCCCACGAAGGTATATTCTAGAGGTCAATAGGACTTATGCATCCCAGTAAATCCTTCCATAACACTCTTGTAGACTTACATCCCATAGCTTTCTAGATGCTAAGTTGAGGAAAGCATAAGACCGCTCAAAAGCATGGATTCACAAAGGAAAAATACATATTCCTACCTCAATCATTCAATACATAACTTGGTCATAAAAATATAAATATATTCAATCATCATTTCCATTTCAATACATAGAGTATGAAAATACTTATCAGGAAACCAGAATCGTGAAGCGACTGCTAAAAGGGGTTCCTATTTCCACCCAACCATAGGCACAACCACTCTTGATGGATTTACCACTGACCACCCCCAATCTAGACCATGATGCTATGAGTGAGACTCTTTCTTCCTGCTCATTGACAATCATGGACTAAGGTTACTCTCCTCCTCCCATGAGATCTTGGCAACTGGTTTTCTCTATACCAAGCAAGGAGGTCTGCACGAGTACTTCCACAGTCACACGTCAGCCCCATTTATCAACTTGAAATGAAAACTCTGCCAACAGATCCTTCTACTCAAAACGAGATTATTTCTTAGTTATCCCTCAAACTAGAGAGCTACAAGCACTCTTTTCTCTTCTCAATATTGGTCTTTCGACTCTGCTCTCTTCGCAGATCTTCCTCTGCCCACAAATTACCTCTTTCCTTTCCTTCCTCAGCAAGGTTGTGTGGTTATGAATCCCCAACTCATGATCAGGCCTGGAAGTATTGCAGATGGGTACTCTACCCCATATCCTCATTAACTCTTGAGGAGGAATCTTCTAACTACCAGTCTGATTGGTAATTCATTTCTAGGTCAGAGGTTTGTTCTGGATCTGAGCAATTAAATCCAGTAAGGTACTGGTTTGGTGGGGGCTCATCTCAACCATTTATGATTCCCCTCACCCTCTCTCATAGCACCATGGTCTATCTTGGCAAACCCCCCTTTCAAAATTTATGCAACCCTTATCCATTTTCTATTAATAAAAAAAAATACATACATTGACCTTGTATACAAAAAGGTTCATCAAATCCAACATTCACACATATCTAGTCTACCATAGTCTCTTGGTCAGTCATAGTTATATTTACAAAATGGGGGAAACAAGGGTATTACAATCCCCTTCCCCTTAAAGGAACATCTGATCCAGGTGGATATCGATGGCCACCCACCTTTTCCAAATGGCTCAAAATAGTTTTCTAGCAATTTTGGTAATTTACTATTTTTAGCAGTTTTTAACTTCTGGGGCCATTTTGAGGGCCTAAATGAAGGTTTTTTGGGATCGATATTCTCAATAAAAGCTAAAGGATCTAATTGAGCCCCCTAAATGAATCTCCTCGGTGGCACTTTTCCAACAAGCTATCGTGTGCCCCAAACGGAGATCATATGCCAAAGTTACGCCCCCAGGAAGTTGATACACCAAACTACCCAAAACGGGGTCCACAAAACCATTGGATTTTCATCTTCCGGGGTTAGGGCTTTGGATTTTCTTTATGATAAAAAGGCCTTTGGAGCCTCATTGTAAAATCATCTTCTTGTGAATGCGAGTAGTCGTCACATCTCTTCTCAGAGATAAGCTACCACCATTCTAGCGAGTCTTTCACTTTGTATTTTTACAGTCTTTGTACATTTCTTTCATTAATAGAAATCGTGTATTACTGTATCTTTGTGTTTATGGTTGCATCTCTGATACATTTTTGTTATATTATTGGATATCTACGATATCTTTGTGCATTTCTTTATTATATCTCTGCTCTCATTTCATTCCGAAAATAATCCAGATCAACATCGTCCTCAATGTTCTATCTGCCAATGTGCTTTGTATGTACAAAAGTAAACAAAAATGGGTATGCATGTTTCATGGCATCCTCCATTTTCCATGCAACCTCATCTAGGCCAAATTATTTCCACCATAGATGATTTTAGGGGCTAAATTTTGCTCATGGGCTAATTTTCCATGGTTTTTCCAAAAACGAGATTCGCTATTTTAAAAATGATTCGCCCAAATTCTATAGGATAAAATTATTTTACCTTAAAAATCGCCAAAATTTTATAAAAACTATATAAAATCCTTAGAAATTTGAATATT
>JASDQU010737646.1:167331-177821 GCA_032191745.1 Picea mariana
AGGAATTCGTCAAAGTACCATACGCGAGCCTCTCTACTAGATGATCGGATGGTTAAGAGGGGTTATTAACAAACTTCTCAGATCCACAGCTCTCATCACTTCGTAACTTCAGCGTTCAGGGATTTTGGTGCTATAAAATATCTATTCTCCCAAAGTAGGAATTCGCTGAAGTTACCTTTGGGTAGATCCAATGGCCAAGGGGACTCTCGAATACATTCAAATCTATGGCTCATGTTACCTTGTGATTGATAGATGGATCAAGGTTTAATGGTGGGGAAGGTCTATCTTCCATGGTTAGAAAGACCACTAGGCACCGGTCAACCTCGTGGGTAACCATAAAAATCAATTGTCTTTAGTCAGTTTACAAATGGTAAGGTTGAAACACTCTGGATCTTTGAACTACCGGAGTCTCGAAGCCAGAAAGGATTAGCTCCTTTTGGGCCTAGTGCAGGTTTCTCAGACCTTGGTCACATGCGTCCTTTGAAAAATCTCATGGGATACACGCTAATATATTGGTCGTGAATTGGTTAAGGACATGGGCATGAGCCCTTGGTCATACAGGTGAAAGGTCTGAAGGAGGCGTCCTCCTTCCACATGGTTTGAACTTGGTATTCCCGCGAAGGTAGATTCTAGAGGTCGACAAAACGTATGCATCCCAGTAAATCCTTCCATAACATTTTTGTATACTTACATCCCATAGCTTTCTAGATGCTAAGTTGAGGAAAGCATAAGACCACTCCAAAGCATGGATTAACAAAGGAAAAATACATATTCCTACCTCAATCATTCAATACATAACTCGGTCATAAACATATAAATATATTCAATCATCATTTCCATTTCAATACACAGAGTATGAAAATACTTATCAGGAAACCAGAATCGTGAAGCGACTGCTGAAAGGGGTGCCTATTTCCACCCAACCATAGGCACAACCACTCCTAATGGATTTACCACTGACCACCTCCAATCTAGACCATGATGCTCTGAGAGAGACTCTTTCTTCCTGCTCAGTGAAAATCATGGATGAAGGTTACTCTCCTCCTCCCACGAGATCTTGACAACTGATTTTCTCTGTACCAAGCAAGCAGGTCTACACGAGTACTTCCACAGTCACTCATCAACCCTATTTATCAACTTGAAATGAAAACTCTGCCAGCAGCTCCTTGCTCTCAGAACGAGCTTATTTCTTAGTTCTCCCTTGAACTAGAGAGCTACAAGCACTCTTTTCTCTTCTCAATATTGGTCTTTCGACTCTTCTCTCTTCGCAGATCTTCCTCTACCCACAAATTACCTCTTTCCTTTCCTTCCTCAGCAAGGTTGTGTGGGTATGAATCCCCAACTCGTGATCAGGCCTAGAAGTATTGCAGATGGGTACTCTACCCCATATCCTCATTAACTCTTGAGGAGGAATCTTCTAGCTACCAGTCTGACTAGTAATTCATTTCTGGGTCAGAGGTCTGTTATGGGTCCGAGCAATTAAATCCAGTAAGGTACTGGTTTGGTGGGGGCTCATCTCAACCATTTATGGTTCACTTCACCCTCTCTCATAGCACTATGGTCTATATTAGAAAACCCCCCTTTCAAAATTTATGCAACCCTTATCCATTTTCTATTAATAACAGAAAATACATACATTGACCTTGTATACAAAAAGGTTCATCAAATCCAACATTCACACATATCTAGTCTGCCATAGTCTCTTGGCGAGTTATATTTATATTTACAAAATGGGGGAAACAAGGGTATTACAATCCCCTTCCCCTTAAAGGAACATCTGATCCAGGTGGATATCAGTGGCCACCCACCTTTTCCAAATGGCTCAAAATAGTTTTCTGGCAATTTTGGTAATTTACTATTTTTAGCAGTTTTTAACTTCTGGGGCCATTTTGAGGGCCTAAATGAAGGTTTTTTGGTATCGATATTCTCAATAATAGCCAAAGGCTCTAATTTATCCCCCTAAATGAATCTCCTCAATGGTACTTTTCAAACAAGCTATTGTGTGCCCCAAATGGAGATCATATGCCAAAGTTACGCCCCCAGGAAGTTGAGACACCAAACTACCCAAAACAGGGTCCACAAAATCGTTGGCTTTTCATCTTTCGGGGTTAGGGTTTTGTATTTTCTTTATGATAAAAAGGCCTTTGGAGCCTCATTGTAAAATCATCTTCTTGTGAATGCGAGTAGTCGTCACATCTCTTCTCAGAGATAAGATGCCACCATTCTAGCGAGTCTTTCACTCTGTATTTTTACAGTCTTTGTACATTTATTTCATTAATAGAAATCATGTATTACTGTATCTTTGTGTTTATGGTTGCATCTCTGATACATTTTTGTTATATTATTGGATATCCATGATATCTTTGTGCATTTATTTATTATATCTCTGCTCTCATTTCGTTCCGAAAATAATCCAGATCAACATCGTCCTCAATGTTCTATCTGACAATGTGCTCTGTATGTACAAAAGTAAACAAAAATGGGTATGCATGTTTCATGGCATCCTCCATTTTCCATGCAAACTCATCTAGGCCAAATTATTTCCACTACACCTTGACCTGTGAAATGTTTTTGTTCCTGAGTGGGGTTTCCTTCCTATTTATTATACATTGTGGTTCTTGCAAGAATTATCCCTCTAGTTCCACCTGAATCACAGACCAGTCAATTATATGATTAGAACCATGTACATATTTATTCAATACTGAAACATGGAAAACATCATGTGCCTTCACTCTGGGAGGAAGCACTAATCTATAATCTGCAGGTCCCACTCTATCCAAAATTTCAAAGGGTCCACAATATCGAGGTGCCAACTTGGCACAAGCTCCCATTCTCAAGGAGATTTTCCTGGGTCTAACTCTGAGATACACATGATCCCTTGTTTTGAACTCTGTAGGAGTCCTCTTTCTGTTTTCATATCTTCTCTATCTATCTTGAGCCACTTTTAGATTTTGTTTTATCTAAATTACTTGTTCTTCCATTTCCTTTAGCATATCTGGCCCAATTGTAATTATGTCTACTGGGTTATCCCAATTGATTGGGATATTGCACTGTCTACCATAGAGGGCCTCAAAAGGGATCATCTTTAATGACTCTTGATAGCCATTGTTGTAGGCAAACTCTACTAGTGGTAGGTAATCTTACCACTTCTTAGGTTGATGAATTACATACATCCTTAACATGTCTTCTAACACTTGGTTTACCCTCTCTGTCTGTCCATCAATTTGAGGGTGATAGGTTGTACTAAATAGCAATTTAGTTTCAAAACCAACAAACAAATATTTCCAAAATATTGAAGTAAATTGTGTATCTCTGACAAATATGATCTCCTTAGGCATGCCATGTAGTCTAAATCTTTATTTCATGAAAATACTAACAACATATATTTCCTTACAAGTTGACTTGACGGGAAAGAAGTGAGCAGCCTTGCTCAATTTTTCCACCACTACCATGATGGTATCATCCTCTTTGGCCGATTTTGGTAATCCTATGATGAAATCCATGGAGATGGTTTCCCATTTCCATTATGAGATTGGTATGGTCTGCAACAGCCTTGCTGGATGTTAGCGTTCTACCTTAACTGCTGATAGTATAAACATTTAGCTAAGTAATCATCTATGTCCTTTTTCAGTCTGGGCCAATAAAATAGTTTCCTAGTGGCTATGATCATTTTCTGATAACAAGGATGGCTAGTATATGGTATTTTGTGTATTTCATCCATTATGAACCTCTTCAAGTCATCACAATTCAGAATATACAACCTAACAGGCCATCCTTCAACAATTGATAACCCTTATACTTCATCCATGTGGGATCTTTCTCTAAGTATGATTTCACAGTATTGAAAAATGCATATGTTTCTTGTGCACTTTTGACTCTCTCCTTGGCGTCCATTCCACAATTTCTTACAACTCCCAAGTGAATTACTTTCATACTTCTGCTAAGGGCATCAACCACCTTATTTTCTTTTCCTTTGATATGTTTGATTTCAAAATCAAACTCACTAAGGAGAGCCATCCATCTAGCTTGTCTATCATTAAGTTTTGGTTTATGAAACAGGTACCTCAACCCACAATGGTCTGTCATAAGCGCAAATCTTCTACCCAGGAGGTAATGCCTCCACATTTTTAAATCATGCACTATGATAGCCAATTCTAGATCATGGGTCACATAATTGATTTCATGCTCATTCAATTTTATGGATTCGTAGAAAATTACATGCTCTTCTTGCATAAGGAATCCTCCGAGTCCTTCCTTGCAGGAATCTGTACACACAAGGAAGTCCTTGTTTGGTTATGCAATATTCATCACAGGTGCATTGGTTAGATGGTATTTCATCTCTTGAAATCTCTCTTCACATTCTGATGTCCAAAGGAATATAACTCCTTTTTTCTGAAGGGAGGTGATTGGACAACCAATCTTGGAAAATCCTTTTATGAACCTCCTATAGTATTCTGCTAGACCCATAAAGGATATGATATCATATACATCCTTTGGGGTAGGCCAATCCATAATGGATTTGATCTTGTCAGGATCAACTGCCACAACTTCCTTAGAAACAGCATGGCCTAAGTAATGGACTTGTTTCTGGAAAAAGTCACACTGACTAAACTTAGCATAGAGTTGATGTTCTCTTAGTATTTGAAGCACTAGATTGATATGTTCTTCATGCTCTTCCCTATTCTTGGAATAGATTAAGATATAATCAATGAAAACCAACACAAATTTGTTCAAGAACTTACCGAGTACATTATTCATTAAGCACATGAAAGTGGTTGGTGCAATGGTTAGCCCAAATGGAACCACCACAAATTTATAGTGACCATATATTGTCCTAAAGGTTGTTTTTTGGATGTCTTCATCCTTAATTCAGACCTGATGATATCCATACCTCAATTCAATCTTGGATAAAATYGTAGCACCCCTTTATTGGTCAAACAAGTCATCGATCCTTGGTAAGGGATACTTATTCTTTATGGTCATCTTATTGAGTTCCCTATAGTCTATGCACAACCTAAGTGTGTCATCCTTCTTTTTTACAAACAAGGTTGGTGCTCCCCATGGAGAAACACTAGGCTGAATGTATCCTTTGTCCATCATTTCCTTTAGTTGTAGCTTAAGCTCAACCAGCTCTGGTGTACTCATTCTATAGGGTGTTCTAGAAACTGACACTTCTCCTGGTGCAAGTTCTATCGAAAAGTCAATATCTCTTCTTGGAGGTAGACCTGGTACCTCTTCTGGAAACACATCTCTATAATATCTTAATATGGGATGGTCTTCTAGCATATGTATTTTTTCCTCAACGGAGTCCAACACTTGTATTTCATATAAAGAGCATCCTTTTCTACAATACTTCTTCACTTGAAGGGTTGATATTTGTCTCATTGAGACAAGATTTTGAATCCCTTGTAGGGTTACCTTTCTCCCTTCTTCATCTTCACTCTCCAAAGTTTTATTGTAACAAGCCAACTTGGTTTTATGGGAAGCCAACCAATCCATGCCAATCAGCAGGTCATAAGATCCTAAAGGGAGTATTTTTAAGGTTTTTTGGGTGGGAAATCCACTCATAATGAATTGGCATGATGGTATGACCTCTGTTACTTTTCTTTTGGTTCCAGTGGCTATTTGTACCAGCCATGATTTAACATGTTTAACTTGTTGCAATTTACATTTTTCAATAGTTTGAGGGGCAACATAACTCAAATTAGAACCAGGGTCAACTAAAATGGAAACTGGATGGTTGGAAATCATACCTTCCATCTCCACCACTGAAGCTTGGTGGTCAGCTTGTCTATTATCCAAGGTTTCATAAATATGTGGCATGCTCCTAGCCATATCATTGACTTTGGTAGCCTCTTGGACGTTGTATACCCTCCTATTGTTTTGTTTCCTATATGGTCAGTCTCTCAACGGATGTTCTTCTCCACAACCCAAACATTTCACGGGTTCTATCTTTGGGTTATCAGTCTTACCTGAGGCTGCTCCAAAGGGTTTATTTCCACTCTGAAAGGGGAATTGTTTCTGATATACACTTTTAGTAGGAAAGCTCATCTTAGAACCTTTCCTGTAGTTCTTAAATCTTGAGGGTTTAAAACCATTTTTCTTGAATCCTAAACTACTTTTCTTCTTCCAGTCTTCATGAGGTTTTCTCTTATTCCTGAATTGCTCATAGCAATACCTTGCCTTACAAATAGTGTCTTCTAAGGTCTTTGGCTCATCAAATTCAATTCTGTCTCTGAAGGACTAAGGCAGTCTGCTAGTAAATCGTTGCATATTTACCTTTTCATATTTGATGTAGGGAACATACCTTATTAGTTCAAGGAATTTGTTGATATATTCATCTATTGTAAGTTGTCCCAAATTGAATTCATAGAAATCCTTGGTCTTCCTATCAAAGTATTTCTCTGAAAGATACTTCTTATTTAAGTATTTCTCAAATTGTTTCCATGACAAGTCCTTATCATGGATTCCTTTCACATTCCTAAGGTCCTCCCACCAAATGGAGGCCTTTCCATTTAGGTTAAAAATGGATATTCAAACCTTTAAATTTTTAGAGTAGTCATGGACTTTGAAGTACTTCTTCAAGCCAAGCAGCCAAACTTCGGCTTCTCTCCCCTTCTTAATTTCTCCATTGAAAGTGGGCGGTTTGGCTTTCTTGAGCTCTTCGGGTTCATGAATCTTGGAATTTTCCTCTTATTTATTTTCCTTTGGGAATGTGAACTAGCTTTGCTATCAAAATATTCCTTGGATTTGTCAGTTTCCTCGCCAGAGGATTCTTCTGATGAGTGTCCCTTGGCTCCATGTTGTGCCTTCTTTGAGGTTCTTCTCCTCGTGTGGCCACTTTTAGGGCCATGCTTTTGTATCTCGGGTGGACTCTAGGTTTTATTCATATGATGTATGTCCACATGATTGGTTGTTGGTCCATGATGCAACTTCCTTTGTATATCTGATAATCTTTGCAGTAAGACTGCATTAATTTCAGTTTGCTTCTCCTTCTCTTTTATCAACCTTTCATTGTCAACATTACAGCTCTATAATTCTTCCATGAGGCTTCTTACATTTTCATCCAAACCTGGAGGGGTTTCCACTGCCCTCCTTTCATCACATTCTTCCTCTCTATTGTGGGAGATTTCTCCCAACTCATGGTGTGCCACCATACTTTATGTTGTATTTTCCTGTAGTCCACTGACTGCTTGAGTGTTGATAAAACATTCTCTGTTAGTTAATGATCTACTAGTTTATGAACAACATACGATTTAGATTTTTCAAAACACACACAACAGTAGAATGTTTCATTCCTTTCTTTAGGAGAGGTTTAACTAAGCCTATGAGGAATGGGGTAAGATAGGGTTTCACCCCTAAAATTTCTCTAATAATATTTTTAAGAAACTTGTTCATGAGCCCAAGCAGGCCAAGTGTTGTAACCACACTCTGATACCAATTTGTAACACACCCAACTGCTAAGTACCCTTTCTAGGGATAGGGTATCATAATTTGGATTACTCTAATAATATTGAGTCCCATGCCCGAGGTCTTCATCCTCTTCTACTCGCCCGTATCTTTCTAACCACTTCTACCAGGCTCAAATCCAACCTCTGGTTTGCAAGTTATGGCCTCCCAAAGTTCTTTGGGTGTTATTAGTTGAGGTCCATGTGGCACCCACATGGGTCCATCTCATTCGTACCATCTCTAATTTCCTACCTCCTGCAAGGAAGGTCCATCCACCATCCAAACCAACGTTGGGACTTGATCCTCATATAAAACATAAGCCAGAGGGAAATTTGGCATTCAACACTTCGACATTGAACATCCCTTTTTCCTTTGTCCATGCATGTCCTCCGAAGTCCCGAATTCCCAAACTCCCGAAGGAGCCTGGAATCTCACCACGTGGTTCTGGCCTTTGGGCCTTTTGGATTATCCTCGATACTTCACCCCAAACCTCTAGAGTCCCAAAGTCCCAGACTCCCAAAGGGTCCACCCTCGCACATGGTGACATAATAGACATGGAGGTAAGGATAGGTGGGTCCCAAGTACTCTACCCACCAAATGGACCAAGTAAGCAGATGCTAGGGGTGACATGTGGTAAGGAAGAAACGACACTTGGCTCCTACAGTGGTGACATGTGTCACATTTTAATGGGCCTATAGGGTCTGCGAGACGTAGGAATCTAGGTGACATGTGGCATGTCAATTGTGGGTCCACATCACCCTAGATGATGTCATTGTTCCACATCACTCCAGATTGATGGCCTTCCAAGCCCTTTGATCTCATGGTCAAGGTGTGTCCACGTATACCCCTAGATATATGGCCTCTGTTACTTCATAACTTTGACGTTCGTGGGATCCGTGGTGTGACTTCCTCCTTTCTCTCAGAGTGGTCAACATCGGGTTGACCATGGTCTAGATCTAATGTTTGGGGGAGGTCCTAAAGGGTTCCTAGATCTATGGTCCCTGTCACTTCGCAACTTCAGCCTTTGGGGATTTCAGCGTGATGAATGCTCCATTCTCCCGAAGAAGGACTTCGTTGAAGTATCGTACGTTGGCCCCTCTACTGGATGATCAGACGGTTAAGGTGGGTTCTTAACGAACTCCCCAGATATACAGCTCTCATCACTTCGTAACTTTGGCATTCGAGGAGTTTGGTGTTATAATATCTCTATTCTCCCAAAGTAGGACTTGGCCAAATTNACCTTCAGATATGTGGCTCACATTGGCGATTAATAAATGGATCAAGGTTTAACAATGGTGAAGGTATATCTTCCATGGTTAGGGATACCGCCAGGCATCGATCAACCTCATGGGTAACCGTGACAATTAGTTGTGTTCAACCAGCTTACAAATGGTAAGGTCGAAACACTCTGGAGCTTCAAACTCTCAGAGTCTCGAAGATAGAAAGGCTTAGCTCCTTTCGATCCTAGCGCAGGGTTCTCAAATCTTGGTCACATGGGTCCTTCGAAAAATGTCATGTCTACACACTAATCTCTTAGCTGTGAGTTGGTTAAGGACATGTGCATGAGCCCTTGGTCATACAGGTGAAAGGACTGAAGGAGGTGTTCTCCTTCCATAGGGTTTGAACTTGGTATTCTCGTGAAGGTATATTATAGAGGTCGACAAGACTTATGAATCCCAATAAATCCTTCCATAACACTCTTGTAGACTTACATCATATAAATTTCTAGATGTTAAGCTAAGGGAAGCATAAGACCGCTCAAAAGCATGGATTCATAGAGGAACAATACATATTCCTACCTCAATCATTCAATACAAAACTCAGTCATAAACATATAAATATATTCAATCATCATTTCCATTTCAATACATAGAGTATGGAAATACTTATCAGGAAACCATAATCGTGAAGAAATTGTTGAAAGGGGTGTTTGTTTCCACCCAACCATAGGCACAGCCACTCCTAAAAGATTTACTATTGTCCACCCCCGAGCTAGACCATGATGCTCTGAGAGAGGCTCTTTCTTCTTGCTCAGAGAGAGTCAGGGATGAAGGTTACTCTCCTCCTCCCACGGGATCTTGGAAACCGGTTGTATCTGTACCAAGAAAGGAGGTCTACATGAGTACTTCCACAGTCACTCATCATCCTCGTTTATCAGCTTGAAATGAAAACCCTGCCAGTAGATCCTTGTTCCCAGAATGAGATTATTTCTCAGTTCTCACTTGAACCAGAGAGTTGCAAGCACTCTTTTCTCTTCTCGAGATTGGTCTTTTGACTCTTATCTCTTCGTAGATCTGCCTCTGCCCATGAATTGACTATTTTCTTGCCTTCCTCAGCAAGGTTTTGTGGATATGTATCCCAAGCTCGTGGTCAATCCTGGAATTCTTGCAGATGGGTAATATGCCCCATCTCCTCATTAACTCTTGAGGAGGACTCTTCCAGCTACTAGTCTGACTGGTAATTCATTTCTGGGTAAGAGGATTGTTCTGGGTCTGAGCCATTAAATCCAGTAAGGTATTGGTTGGTGGGGAGTCATCTCAACCATTTCTGGTTCCCCTCACCCTCTCTTATAGCACCATGGTTTATATTAGCAAACCCCCCTTTCAGCAGTTATGAAAAACGTATCCATTTTCTATTAATAACATAAAATACATACATTGACCTTTTATACAAAAAGGTTCATCAAAGCTAACATTCCCACATATCTAGTCTTCCATAGTCTCTTGGCTAGTTATAGTTATATTTACAAATTGGGGGAAACAGGAGTATTACATCGTAGGTCCAAGAAAATATGTCTTTGAATTCCCGAAATAATTTGATGTAAGCTTGTTTTTCTTTAGGAGAACAATTTTTTCCCAGATTAATGTTTTGAGGTATGGTATTCATCCCCAAGTTCACCACCTCGAACTGCATGGATGAACTGTTGGTTTTTCAATTGATGAATTTATTGAACTCTTCTTGGATATAGTAGAGTTTTTCCAACCTCACTACATTCCTCGGGATACAGTTGGTTGAACTTGTTGTATTGTCAGATTGATCTA
>JASDQU010737646.1:178965-189705 GCA_032191745.1 Picea mariana
ATTTGTTGATATATTCATCTATTGTAAGTTGTCCCAAATTGAATTCATAGAAATCCTTGGTCTTCCTATCAAAGTATTTCTCTGAAAGATACTTCTTATTTAAGTATTTCTCAAATTGTTTCCATGACAAGTCCTTATCATGGATTCCTTTCACATTCCTAAAGTCCTCCGACCAAATGGAGGCCTTTCCATTTAGGTTAAAAATGGATATTCAAACCTTTAAACTTTTAGAGTAGTCATGGACTTTGAAGTACTTCTTCAAGCCAAGCAGCCAAACTTCTGCTTCCTTCCCCTTCTTAATTTCTCCATCAAAAGTGGGCGGTTTGGCTTTCTTGAACTCTTTGGGTTCATGAATCTTGGAATTTTCCTCTTCTTTCTTTTCCTCTGGGAATGCGAACTAGCTTTGCTATCAAAATATTCCTTGGATTTGTTAGTTTCCTCGCCAGAGGATTCTTCTGATGAGTGTCCCTTGGCTCCATGTTGTGCCTTCTTTGAGGTTCTTCTCCTTGTGTGGCCACTTTTAGGGCCATGCTTTTGTATCTCGGGTGGACTCTGGGTTTTCTTCATATGATGTATGTCCACATGATTGGTTGTTGGTCCATGATGCAACTGCCTTTGTATATCTGATAATTTTTGCAGTAAGACATCATTAATTTCAGTTTGCTTCTCCTTCTCTTTTATCAACCTTTCATTGTCAACATTACAGCTCTATAATTCTGCCATGAGGCTTCTTACATTTTCATCCAAACCTGGAGGGGTTTCCACTGCCCTCCTTTCATCACATTCTTCCTCTCTATTGTGGGAGCTTTCTCCCAACTCATGGTGTGCCACCATACTTTATGTTGTATTTTCCTGTAGTCCACTGACTGCTTGAGTGTTGATAAAACATTCTCTGTTAGTTAATGATCTACTAGTTTATGAACAACATACAGTTCAGATTTTTTAAAACACACACAAAAGTAGAATGTTTCATTCCTTTCTTTAGGACAGGTTTAACTAAGCCTATGAGGAATGGGGTAACATAGGGTTTCACCCCTAAAATTTCTCTAATAATATTTTTAAGCAACTTGTTCATGAGCCCAAGCAGGCCAAGTGTTGTAACCACACTCTGATACCAATTTGTAACACACCCGACTGCTAAGTACCCTTTCTAGGGATAGGGTATCATAATTTGGATTACTCTAATAATCTTGAATCCCATGCCCAAGTTCTTCATCCTCTTCTACTCACCTGTATCTTTCTAACCACTTCTACCAGGCTCAAATCCGACCTCTGGTTTGCAAGTTATGGCCTCCCGAAGTTCTTTGGGTGTTATTAGTTGAGGTCCATGTGGCACCCACATGGGTCCATCTCATTCGTACCATCTCTAGTTTCCTACCTCCTACAGGGAAGGTCCATCCACCATCCAAACCAACATTGGGACTTGATCCTCATATAAAACATAAGCTAGAGGGAAATTTGGCATTCAACACTTCGATATTGAACATCCCTTTTTCCTTTCTCCATGCATGTCCTCCGAAGTCCCAAATTCCCAAACTCCCGAAGGAGCCTGGAATCTCACCACGTGGTTCTGGCCTTTGGGCCTTTTGGCTTATCCTCGATACTTCACCCCAAACCTCTAGAGTCCCAAAGTCCCAGACTCCCAAAGGGTCCACCCTCGCACATGGTGACGTACTGGACGTGGAGGTAAGGACAGGTGGGTCCCAAGTACTCTACCCACCAAATGGACCAAGTAAGCAGATGCTAGGGGTGACATGTGGTAAGGAAGAGACAACACTTGGCTCCTACAGTGGTGACATGTGTCACATTTTAATGGGCCTATAGGGTCTGCGAGACGTAGGAATCCAGGTGACATGTGGCATGTCAATTGTGGGTCCACATCACCCTAGATGATGTCATTGTTCCACATCACTCCAGATTGATGGCCTTACAAGCCCTTTGATCTCATGTTCAAGGTGTATCCACGTATACCCCTAGATCTATGGCCTCTGTTACTTCGTAACTTTGACGTTTGTGGGATCTGTGGTGTGACTTCCTCCTTTCTCTCAGAGTGGTCAACATCGGGTTGACCATGGTCTAGATCTAATGTTCGGGGGAGGTCCTAAAGGGTTCCTAGATCTATGGTCCTTGTCACTTCGCAACTTCAGCCTTTGGGGATTTCAGCGTGATGGATGCTCCATTCTCCCGAAGAAGGACTTCGTTGAAGTACCATACGTTGACCCCTCTACTGGATGATCAAACGGTTAAGGTGGGTTCTTAACAAACTCCCCAAATCTACAACTCTCATCACTTCGTAACTTTGGGATTCAAGGAGTTTGGTGTTATAATATCTCTATTCTTCTGAAGTAGGACTTGGCCAAAGTTACCTCGGTGTAGATCCGATGGCCAAGGGGACTCTCGAATACCTTTGGATATGTGGCTCGCATTGGAGATTGATAAATGGATCAAGGTTTAACAGTGGTGAAGGTATATCTTCCATGGTTAGGGATACCGCCAGGCATCAATCAACCTCATGGGTAACCGTGACAATTAGTTGTGTTCAACCAGCTTACAAATGGTAAGGTCAAAACACTCTGGAGCTTCAAACTCTCGGAGTCCCGAAGATAGAAAGGCTTAGCTCCTTTTGAGCCTAGCGCAGGGTTCTCAAACCTTGGTCACATGGGTCCTTCAAAAAATGTCATGGCTACACACTAATCTCTTAGCTGTGAGTTGGTTAAGGAAATGTGCATGAGCCCTTGGTCATACAGGTGAAAGGACTGAAGGAGGTGTCCTCCTTCCATAGGGTTTGAACTTGGTATTCTCGTGAAGGTATATTATAGAGGTCGACAGGACTTATGAATCCCAGTAAATCCTTCCATAACACTCTTGTAGACTTACATCCTATAACTTTCTAGATGTTAAGCTAAGGGAAGCATAAGACCGCTCAAAAGCATGGATTCATAGAGGAACAATACATATTCCTACCTCAATCATTCAATACAAAACTCAGTCATAAACATATAAATATATTCAATCATCATTTCCATTTCAATACATAGAGTATGGAAATACTTATTAGGAAACCATAATCGTGAAGCAATTGTTGAAAGGGGTGTCTGTTTACACCCAACCATAGGCATAGCCACTCCTAACAGATTTACTGTTGGCCACCCCCGAGCTAGACCATGATGCTCTGAGAGAGACTCTTTCTTCCTGCTCAGCGACAGTCAGGGATGAAGGTTACTCTCCTCCTCCCATGGGATCTTGGAAACCGGTTGTATCTGTACCAAGAAAGTAGGTCTACATGAGTACTTTCACAGTCACTCATCATCCTCGTTTATCAGCTTGAAACGAAAACCCTGCCAGTAGATCCTTGTTCCCAAAACGAGCTTATTTCTCAGTTCTCATTTGAACCAAAGAGTTGCAAGCACTCTTTTATCTTCTCGAGATTGGTCTTTCGACTCTTATCTCTTTGTAGATCTGCCTTTGCCCATGAATTGACTATTTTCTTGCCTTCCTCAGCAAGGTTTTGTGGATATGTATCCCAAGCTTATGGTCAATCCTGAAAGTCTTGCAGATGGGTAATCTGCCCCATCTCCTTATTAACTCTTGAGGAGGACTCTTCCAGCTACTAGTCTGACTGGTAATTCATTTCTGGGTAAGAGGATTGTTCTGGGTCTGAGCCATTAAATCCAATAAGGTATTGGTTGGTGGGGAGTCATCTCAACCATTTCTGGTTCCCCTCACCCTCTCTTATAGCACCATGGTTTATCTTAGCAAACCCCCCTTTCAGCAGTTATGAAAAACTTATCCATTTTCTATTAATAACATAAAATACATACATTGACCTTTTATACAAAAAGGTTCATCAAAGCTAACATTCCCACATATCTAGTCTTCCATAGTCTCTTCGCTAGCTAGTTATAGTTATATTTACAAATTGGGGGAAACAGGCATATTACATCGTAGGTCCAAGAAAATATGTCTTTGAATTCCCAAAATAATTTGATGTAAGCTTGTTTTTCTTTAGGAGAACAATTTTTTCCCAGATTAATGTTTTGAGGTATGGTATTCATCCCCAAGTTCGCCACCTCAAACTGCATGGATGAACTATTGGTTTTTCAATTGATGAATTTATTGAACTCTTCTTGGATATCGTAGAGTTTTTCCAACCTCACTACATTCCTCGGGATACAGTTGGTTGAACTTGTTGTACTGTCAGATTGATCTAAGACGTAAGCATCTAAATTCACCAGCTAGTCATGTTGGCATTTATCGATGGTAGAGTCTTTAAAGTATATTTGAGATGTAAGAAGTTTATTAGTTGTTGGTCGTCATAAAAAAATCTCTAATTTGTGATATTGTTGGGAATTGAAGGCATGTATAAAATTTCAACAGAGAAACTGTCAGGCATCAGTCCGTTAGAGGGTATTAACCTGGACACTACATTGGCTAGCAAATCAATGTCACATTTTAGCGAATGAGGAACTGAACTAATATTAAATGCTGCAAAAGATTTCATAGTTCCTAAACCTCAAGTTGATAGTTTTTCAAATGGATTGAAAGACAATGAATGGTGTTCCTCACCTGTTTTACGATAATTTTGGAATTACCAAATACCTCGATTTTCTCAACTTTCAAGTCAACTGCTTTTATTAACCCATGTACTAGGGCTTTGTATTCGGTAGTATTGTTGGTGCAAGGAAATTATAGTCTACATGGAATCAACATTTTAGTACCTTTCAGGTATTTTAGTATGCAACCCGCACCTGCACCTTCTAAATACTTGGATCCATCGAAAAATAATGTCCACATGTCAGGATCTCCTTTTTTTATTTCAATTGGTATTTTTCAATTTTTCAATTTTTTGGTTTTAATGGAGTTAGCAGAGTCAATGCATTTTTCTAATTTATCTCTAGAAACTATGTTAGGTTGTACATCAGAGGGATTGTTAGTTTGACCAGTTATATTACATTTTTGGGCTCAACAATCTGGGTGCAATGAAGGATTTCAAATCGTGTGTTGGATTCCGTAAGAGATCATGGTTTAGCTATAAAATTGCCAAAAAATGTTTCATATGAATAATTACCCAAAATTGAATTGTTAAACATTATTGGTTCATTTAGGTCATTCAAGTCAGTAACGAAATGTTTCATATACATTTCTCTATCAACCCTGATATGATTCATTTTTCCATTATAAGGGAGCCACAAGTGGGACCAGTCGGTAGAAAACTAGTCATTTAACATAGCCAACCAATCTCAACTTAACAACATGCAATAGTTGTCTGGTATGGTTACTAATATTATATCTATAGTTTGATGAAATTTTGGATTAGAAGACATATTTATCAATACCTTTTTCAATTCTCCAATAATTTTAACTTTGATTCTGTCTAACTGAATAATATGAATGTCAGATGGTTCAGGTTTGACATTAATCTTCTCATGGAATTTTAGGGGCATGACATTATATGAATCTCCCGAGTCCACCATGCAATTATGGACATTTATATTAAATATTTCAAAAGTGATGAGGAAAGGAGGGGTAGAAGACCTGGATCTTTGACCAGTCAAGGAAGCATTAGTCATAACCTAACTTTTAGATGGAGTATTATTGTTAGTAGAATGTATTTTGGTGGTCCCTTTATTGGTTCTTGCATTTGCTTCCTTCGTTCTAGAGGAAGTTTTTCCTTGAAGAGTTCTGATAAAATTCTCTTGAATTTGTGGAATCTTCATGAGCTCAAACAAAGAAATGCTATCTTTAGTCTTCTTTAGATCTTCTAGGAAGTCATATTCCAACCTAGTTAGGGGTGTCAATGAAATAACAGGTTTCAACGTTTGATCTATCATCTTGGAGTTGGAGGGTGTGGTTTTAGAGGAATTGGGAGTAGGAATGTCCAAAGAAGATTATTTTTGGGGAGTGGAGGTAGCGGGAGAAGTAGAATTGGTGGTATCGGGGATGTCATCGAAAACCTTCTTACTGACACTCTTAGTGATTATGATGTTTTTTGATATGTGCATTTCTTTAGATTCTTCATATTCACCAAAAGAAATGTCCAAAAATGAGTTTAATTATTGTTCTACATGCTCGTTAGATTCTTGAGGTTGTTCTTGTAGTTCCTGACTTTCTTCTCCCTCATCAGCAACTTCAGTCCTATATTTTGTTGCCCAGGTTGGAAGGGATTGGACAATATCCTCCATGTTAATTCCTTCTATTTGAGAAGGGGTGGTTTTTTTGGTTGGTGGAGTTTTCTTATCTTTCTTGGGGAGAAACTTAAAGAATTTTTTCTGGCTAGAAGATCCCTCTCCACCACCCTTTTTCAGATCAACTAGGTCATTGCATAAATTCTTAATGATTCTCTGAAGAGATTCCATATCCATTGAATCAGAAGGATTCTTATCTTCACTGGGTTTAGACACACAAACTTTACCTTTACTCTTATCTTTAGATGGTTCTGATCTAGAACTGCCTTTTAAACTCAACATATTTTTCTCAAACTTAAGGGCCTCTTGGAAAGCTTCTTCTAGAGTGGTTTTCTTAGAGTTTTTTACATACATGGCCATGGACATGGGAAAACCATAGGTGTAGAATTCAATAGTTATGTCTTCAACGAGTTTTTAGGCATGAGGGATTCGTTTTAACAGAGTAAGGAAACATTGATTGTAATCGGTAACTAATTCTTTCGAGTCCATCTTGACTCTCAAGAGTTCTAGAACCAGGGCGGCTAGTGTTTTGTTCTCCCCAAACTTCCTGAGGAAAGAGGTTTCAAAGGTTCTCCAGTTCATAATGGAGGCTTCTTCTAGAGAGAAATACCACATTGATGCTTTCTCTTCAAATGTAATGGGGAATAAACGACGTATGACGTCTTCATGTCAAATTCCTTGTAACCTAATGGCCAGCAGGAATTTCTTAACATGGTTTTCTGATGAATCCTTTTTTTCAGGGTCGAATTTAGGCAGGAACTTCTTAGGGTGTCTTGGCATGTCATGCTAGATCCCTAGCATAGCAACCATGTCAGAAAACAACTACGGCTGGTAGGGGGAAGGATTTTGGTTTGTGTTCACTCCAGCCATGTTCAAAGGTTGATAGATAATGATCTAATAGGGGTTATCTTCGATATCTCTCTCAGATCCGTCTCTTTCTTCGGATTTTTCCTCTAACTCATCTCTAGGAGTGTGAGGGACTGACTCGGTAAGCAATGGTGTTCTACCTCTTGCTCCACCTGCTAGTAAATAATATTCAAGATTAAATTTTGAAGCCTCAGGGAAATCATAAGTATCCTCAGGAATGTGATATTCAGGGGTCCCAGCCGAATTAGTTTCTTGATAGGAGTCTAGGTTGGATAAATAAGGATCTATATGTCAAAGGTCTTCTTAATTTTTAGGAAGAGATTAATCCAAGAGAAACTATCTGGTCTGCCTGCTAAGCTATCTAGTCAGGGCACGGTTGGTTTGCTCGGTTGAGTGTCTGACTATGGATTCAATCTCTGAGATGGTTAGGACAGGAGGTTGAGGGGAAGAAAAGGACATTTCAAGGTGAGAGGAAGTGCAGTGAGTATTGACCTGAGTTGGCGTGTTGACAACATATTTTGAAGGGAAGATAGTATGTTTGACACGAACTTGGAGGGAATCATTTGTCGAGGAAAAAATTACTTGCAGGGAAGAAAGGGAAGGGTTTAAATTTTTTTTTGTAGCCATTAAGTTATGTGGCCCTCCTTCTAGCGTCATTTATGTTGATGAGCTAGAATGAACCACTCAATTAGATGAGGGAAAATGCCCGATGGTAGGTCCGAATTAAACCCACTCTTGTTTGGGGTAGCACTTCCGACCAGATTTTGGCCTAGTTACCAACTAACTAAAATACTAAATAAATATGAATCTAAGAACCAAAGGTTCTTAGATGAATTAAAAAATATAAAAAAGAAGTAAATATGACTAAATAAAGTTAAGCTAAGGTGTATGATTATTATTCTAAGATGTAGTTTCTAACTAATTCTAAACTAACCTATCATTCTCAGGAGCAAACTAACAAAATAAATGAATATGGTGAAATATATGTATTACTTGCATAGAATAAATTCATAACACAAGCAATATACAAGTTTAATGACATAATTGGTTAGGATCAAATAATTTATTAATTAACAACATTATTCTATCATTGTACTCATTATGAAAATCGTGGTAACTATAAACTGTAAACATTAATTCAGAAGTAATTCATCAACCAATATTCACAAACTACATTAAGAGAGATGCATAAATAGAATAGTCACATTCATACACATCAATACCATAATCTCCAACTAAAAATGTCTCTCAGATTCAAATTAACTTGCAATAGAAATGTTGTCTTCCTACATTTCGAAACTAAAAGCCTTTTCAAATGGACAGTGTCCCCTGTTTATAGTGAGGAGCGATTGTTTACAATCGTTATTATTTGAAATCATGAAGTTAGGGATGTTTCACAAAAAAAGGGACTCTTCGTATCTTGAATTCAAAATTGAGATTACAATAACCAAAGAAAGAAACATCTGGAAGGAATTATGGGATTTGTAATCATTAACTTCCATGTTTCTATAGTTGATCTTGGTATTCTTTTCAAATGGAATGGTCACTTAATATGCTCTCGAGTTTGCTTGATTGAAATATCTCCAAGATAAAGTCTATGTTACATACTTTGGTGGACACTTCTTGATATAACTATTCTGATGTGGCCTTTACAAAGGATTGGATTTTGTGGGTGATCTGGGTAGGTTTCAACAAGTGTTCTTCAATTGATTTTTCTTCAAATTGGATTAGATTATGGATGTTCGTCTTGTTGGATTTATTGAGGTCCTCCGCCTCAACCATTATGGAACTGACAAGTGTTTTTTCATGGATGGACTGCATTGGTTGTACCCCTACCTCTTCAACAATATCATTTGTATCTTTCCATAGTTTAGCACAAGTGTCGGCTCCTACTCCTTCGGTGGAGCGAGCACTCATGAAAAGAGGTTTGTTAGGGTCAAAGAGAATTTGGTATCTAATTATTTCCCTCTTCAAATATACCGGTAGTGTGGTAGGTGGAGGTTGGTGCATGTCCTGACAACTAATCATCTCCTCTAAGGCTTCACTCGCTTTGTGACACCTTTCTTGATTCTCTATCAATGTGCTTTGCATCCTGAGTTGTTCCTATCGCTTAGCCTTTATGCTACTCAAGATATCAAGGAGCTCATTCTTTTATGTTGCTAATATTTCACTTAATGATAGCACATGTGTCTTGATGGATTCCATAGTGCATGTCGAGGCTCTGGTCTCTTCTAGGGTTGTATTGAGTTTTTTATTTTCCACCTCTAACTCGTTTTTATGGGTGGCCCGTTGGATTTTCATCCACTTCTCAAATTCTATATTCATCTGGTCTCTTTGTGCTTGTAGGCCTTTGTTCATCTTCTCTAAATTGAGGCCCTCAATTGCTTTTACATCTTCCTGGACATCTATGGAAAAATTTTCCTTTACACCTTTTAACTATGTCTCCAATTCAATTACTTTGTTCTTGGTAGTGTTGAGGGCATTAGTTACCTTAAGGAAAGATGATGAATTTAACCCTGCAAAAGTGTTGAGTGTTGAAGCTACTTGGACCATGTTCTCTTCTGGTTCAGAACCTGATTTCCACTCTAAGACCCTCCCTGTAGATGATTTTGATATGGTGTCTTCTCCTCTCTTCCTCATTGCTGACATTTTCTCGATGCTTCTTGTCATGTTATCAAAGTAGTAGTCTCCAATAGCTACTACAAAGCCCTCAAAATTAAGGGGTTGGGAGGAGAGAGAGGAATCTCCTAGAATGGTGCTTATGGGAGTGTATTTTGGAGGAGGTATGTTCACAAGGCACACATTGGGCGTCGACGGAGTGCTTGGTGTCTGCATTAAATTTTTCTTTAATATCTCATCTTCTTTCTTCTTAGACTTAGCCTCGTCATCTAATCATTTTTCCTCAGCCTCATTTGCTAATTTATTGGCTTGTGCTTCATCTGCTAACCTCTTGGCTTCTTCTTCTTCTTCAACCAACCTTTTGGATTATTCTTATTTCTTCTTTTGTAGTGTATCCTGGTGTGCCATGAACTCTTGTTCTTTTTTTTTCTTCTCCTCATATTGTCTTTTCTGATAATCTTGCTCATCTTGAAGCCTTTTTTGTTCAAGTTGTTCTTATTTCTTAGTTTTATCCTGTTCTTTGGTGATGTTGGTTTCTTGTTCTCACTGAAGTAACCTATGGAATTGGTTTAAAGTTTCCTTCTTGAACTCTTCTTGTTCAAGTTCAAGATCTCGCTTGGCAATGTCACGGGGAAGCTGGTGTAGGACTTCATCATAAAATAGTGTTCCCTTGAACTTATCTTACTCAAAATAAAAAACATGGATATTGGGATGGGTGAGGCCGATAGACCTGACATGGATGATTTCCAGCTCGTGAGGATCATATTCTTTAGGCTCCCCCAAGAAAAATATTAGCTCTTGTAAGGCCTCTGCTTCTTTCCTTACATTTTGACCAATGGAAAAAGTGTAGCTTCCAATGTGGATAGGGAACACTGGCCAAATTGTTTTGTTGTTGGTTTGAAAAAGTGTAGTAATCCCCAATCCTATGGTTAAAGTACACAATTTCCCTCAGCAAAAAATGGTCTGGGATAAAGTATGGAAAAAGGTGTGGGGCTTCGATGGTCCCATACACCCTGATATATCAGTAATACTTATAAAGGAACCAGTTGGCCACCCATTTTATCCCATT
>JASDQU010737647.1:2146-13238 GCA_032191745.1 Picea mariana
CTCTAGTATGAGGAAAAGTGTTGTTATCAGCATAATCTCCTCTCTACTCAGTAGGTTGTCCTCTTTGCTCGGCATGTTGTCCTCGCTGTGAGGTTCCACCTCTCTCAATTCGAGTCTGAGGTTTCTTCCAGTCTTCCTTGGGCTTATGGCTTCTGTCCTGGGCAACTGATTTTCCTCTGGGATGACTTCTGCCTCGGCCTCTTTGACTCTACTTTCGGCTCAGCTTCTCTTCAGCTTTTAGAGCCAATTGATAAGCATCTTCCACCATTCAGATGGTTAGCATGCTCATATCATCCTGGATATCATATCTCAGACCATTCATGTATCTGGAAACCTTCTCATCATCGCTCTCCTGATGACCTGCCCTGATGTTCAGTTTGTAGAAATCCTCAGTGTACTCTTTCACTGACANTATCTCAGGCCATTCATGTATCTGGAAACCTTCTCATCATCGCTCTCCTGATGACCTGCCCTGATGTTCAGTTTGTAGAACTCCTCAGTGTACTCTTTCACTGACATCAGCTTCTGTCTCAGGTTCTACATTCTCCTGAACAAAGTGATCTGATAGTCTCTGGGGATGAATTTTGCCTTCATCCTCGCAATCATCCTGTCCTAGCTCTTGATCTTTTGCTTGCCCTTGTAGCTTCTGTCAGCTTGTAGCTCATCCCACCACAATGTTGCATGTCCTTTCAATCTCATGACATCATGCTTCACCTTCTTGTCCTCTTCGACTTCCTCATAGTCAAAGTATGTGTCTAGAGCTCTAATCCAGTCTAGAAGCTCCTCCGCATCCAAGTTTCCCTCGTAAACTGGAATGTCCATTTTCTCTCTTGCACCCATCCTTGCAATAGCTTTGATCATACGTTCATTCGCGGCATCTTCGGCTGCAACTTCTTCTTCACGTTCATCTTCAACTTCGCTTTTGGAATCACTGAGATTCCCAGCACTGACTGTACGCCTTTGTGTTGTCTCCATGTCTTCGAGTCTAGCTCATAGATCACGCATCTCTCTCTCCATTTCTGGATTTTGTATCTGCCTGCCCCTTCTTCTTGGGATTTCCCTCTCCTCTTGATCGGGTGATTGTCTATCCCTTCTCCTTGGCGGCATGATGAATTTCCTCTCCTCTACTACAGAAAGCAAAGAATCTTTCTGTGCTCTAATACCAGATGATGTCGACACCCGCTCCTACACAACCCGCAGGTCGACAGGACGTATCAGCACAGAATCTTTCCTCTTTCCATGGCCCGAAGAACTCTAAATGGCTCTTCTATTTCCCTATCGAGAAATCAACACCCACAACAAACTCTCCACGGGATCCCCCCTTTACAAATCGGGAGATCGGACTTCGCGACTTCACGAGGTCAGTGGCCGAGCATTGATCACTTGAATCCCCAAACCCCGATATGGTCAATGCTGACCTTTTCATTTTCCTATTGGGATTTTCACTATCGCGATTTCGGCACTCGCGATGTCAAGTAACTTGCTTCCTCGACTCCCGAATCCCGATTAGCCGAAACTCTGACACATGCACGAGTTTGACTTTTCAACGCTTCACCTCATCGGGATATCAGACTTCACGATTTCATGAATCCTGATGCTAAGGGTTCGGGCCTTCACCCCATGAAACCCCGAAACAGTCAACAGTCCTTGACCTACGACGAGAATGTGCCACCTGTCCACTCGTTGATTTCGCTGTGGCCCACACAATACTTTGGTTGTCGGGATATCGTTATTCCTGTTGCGATGTTCATGGAATTTAAACCTACGAAATCCCGATATAAATCCCATGTGAAAATCCAACGGCCCTCGCTTGCCTTGGATCGATGGTCCTATCCCTCCTGAGCTTTGAACCCGGAAATACTCACGGTATCTCTCCTGCTCCTCTGTGAGATCTGACGGTCCACGAAATTTCGTGAATCCTCCTCGGAGAATACCAACCGTCTGTTCTTCCTTGGCGATCTTCTACGAATGATCAAGTGTTCCTCTGCGGAACTCGTCCACCTGCGACCCAAACTTACGATGCTTTCCGTGACGCTTCTAGGCACAACTTCTCGGTGTTGTTCTTCAACGGATTTGAAGGCCTTATCCTTCCTGAGATTTTCCACGGCTTCTCAAGACCCTAGAAAAGAAAAAACCTTTGCACGCACTCCTTGCGGAAACCTTCAAACACTTCCCAGTGTTGAATTTCCTTCGACTCTGCACACTCCTGCAGCAGCAGTCTCTAAATGCTTTGCTCAAGTTCACACTTCTGAGACTTTTCTTGGCCTGCGCACTCCTTGCACGGCTTCAATATCCCAATTTGCACTTCTGGGCGAATGAGAACAAAAGTTAGACTATCTGAACCTCTGTCAACGCACTCCTTGCGGACAAATCCAACTGCACTCCTTGCAGGAATCCTTGCTCAGATAGAGAAGCAATTGAAACTCATTCTCACTTCCTTTCAGACTTCAAATTCAAACTATGAAATCATACACACAGCATATAAAGAAAATGCATAACAGGAAGTAAACATTCATGAGCATATTAATCAACATACATACACAGAGAATAACACAACGCCATGAATTTGAATCAATCTCCTTCTATTAATTCAAGATCTGTACATGGGTGTTCTTACACAGCTCTCTGTATGTTCTCTATGCTCCTGCTCTCTGTCTAATTGTTACAATAATACAATGAGGGTGTCTATATCCCATTTCCCTCTTTCCTTCAGAAACTGTCTAATCTACAATTGAATTCTACCTACATACATTTATTATCGTAAATGCCTTCATCTACCTAAGGACGAGAGYGACTCACTCAAGGTTCGTTACATAATACAAGTGCACCTACATTTAATTGTGCCATTTATGTTTGGCGCATCAACTTCAAGGGAAAATTCAAAAATTTTGGYTGGCTTGTCCAGCTGTCTGGTGCCTCCGCGCTGGCTCACTTGATGTTGGCGATGCTCCTGCATCATCTTCCACCCCCAAATTGATGGACATATAGAGGTATTCAATAGGATGATTATGCATATCTTAAGAATGTACAAGTCCAAGCATTTGAATACATGAGAAGATATCCTTCCTTATGTTCAATATAACTACTACAAATCCCTTCGCATCTCTATTTACCAAATTTTTTGAATGGATCCAAAAAATTCATGATATTTTGTAGAAAGAAAATGCCAAGTATGAACGAAGATAAAATTAGCTTTAGGTTCCACACAAGTTTCATGTTGGTGATAAGGTATGATTTCACATGAAAAAAATATCCTCACAAGTCTTCAACAAGATCTTAAACCTCTCCAATATGGGCCTTACATTATCACCAAGGCTATGGATGAGAATGATTTTGAATATTATATTCCACCTTCCTTGGTTTGCACTGTATATTTATTGTGGTGTTGCTTCAACTATATTTTCCACCTCTAATGGACACCTCAGAAGTGGCCAAGCACTTATCCCCTACAAAATTTAACCCTAAATACCTTGAGTAGGATATAGTCAATAAAGTCAATGAAACCAATATGAAGGGGACCCTCTAGAAAAAAATACAACTCTATTGAGTTTTTAAAGTAGGGCACCTCCTTCACAAAGAGTTGCATTCAACAGAATTTTCCCCATCGAGTAAAGGAACTTGTTGCAATGGGGACACCCTAACCTATTCCATTGAATCAGAATGGTTCTACATCTTGGCAATTCTACTATAGTTTTGTAGGTACTAAACTTTCAATGCATTTTTTTGGAATTTCCCATGCATTTTTGGAAATTGACCCAATTCTATAGTTGGTCTACCAAACACATATATCATAGAATAATATTTGTAACAATCCAATAATGACCCCAAATGGAGTTTGTATGAAAATTTTATGGCCCCGGGAAGTTGACATATCAACTAACCTCATTGAAGCTCGCACTCCTTTTACCACCACACCTCCTAGGGTCATGGTTTTGGATATTTGGGTTTTTTTACTCTTAGGGTTTTCTACTTTATTTTAAAAGGTGTTTTTCAATGTATTCTAATGAACTTGTTGGAAATGAGCATAGTCAACTCATCTATATTCAAAGATAATCTACCACCATTCTAGCTAGTTGGTATTGCTTTACATAAGGTAGTGTTTTTCTATTTCATTCATTAATAAAATCCAAGTTTCATTGTATTGTTTTTCTCTTTCCAATAACTCTATGTGAATCCATCTATATTTCTATACTCAATTTGTTCTCCACATAATCCAAAACGATTTCACCCCTCACCGCGCTTAATAGATTCATGACTTGGATGGATCTAGACTTGTTGTTGTTGTTGTTGTTATACTTGACAAGATTTTTAAATTATTTTTATTCTTTTTTAAATTATCCTTTTGTTTTCCAAAAAATGGGTGTTACAGATCCCCATGCTATTTATAGAATAAATGTGCCTCTTGGTGCAACAAGGAAAACACTAGTAAAGCAATTTATTTCCTATTTGCTTGAAATGTTGATATGCATGTATATGTTTTGTATAGATTCCCAGAAATATATAGCTAACTTGAATTTAGTTGATCTTCGACAAATGAAAATGTATGAAAAATAAATGGAACCACATTTTTATGGTTGTATGAAAATTTGGTTGAAGATTAACCTGTCGATGACTGCTCAAAGTCATGTATCTCCCAAGGAATCTAAAATTTATATTATTTATTGTTTACCATGAAGTGACTAAATTCTCTAACTTGAACATCGAATAAAATACCTATTAAAATCTGGATTTTCATACCTCATTAATTTTATTAAATATCATTTTGAGATTTCCATGAAGAAACTTAAGTTATAAACCCTACAAGTAAAGAACTAATTAATGGAGGTGTTTACAAATACCCTTCTTCCTTCTCTATTTTTAGCAAAGATTTCTAACAGAGGTGATTGGTGGCAAGTTTTACTGGATGATTTTCTTAGGTGCAATTGAACCATATTTCTGCAATTGTATGCTTTAATTTCAATAGCACCGGTGCATAAACCTATCTAGTGCACTGATGTAGGTTAAAATATTTTATAAAAAAACATCATTTATTCAACAATTCTTTTCAATGCACCATAGATATTAAACCTCACCGATGCATAACCATACCACATGCACCAAGATAGGTTAAAATATTTTATAAAAATATCAACCATTCTATTAAAAAAATGTGTTGATGTGCTAAATACATATAAGAACATCAATGTGTAAGCTTACCATGCACAAGGTGCTAGTACTATCATTTTTTCAAAAACATTCATGTTGATGCACCAAATAAATTTAATTGCACTAGTGCATTACCCCATCATACGCATAGAGGTAGGTTAAAAACGTTTATAGAAAATATCGATCACTTTTATTAATAAATTCTAATTGTTGCACTAGATAGAATAAACCACATTGGTGTGTAACCTTACCATGTCCACCGAGGTAGGTTAAAATATTTTATACAAAATATTGACCATTTTTTTCAAAAAAATCATTGTTGGTACACCACATAGATTAAAAACACCAATGAATAACCATACCATGCACATCATGCTAGTGATATTATTTTTCCAAAAAATATCATGTTGGTGTGCCAAATAGGTTCAACTATATTGTTTCTTAACCCTGTCGTTGATCCATGAATGGGACTTATATCCCACTCACTTAACCAACATGGACACTTTGTGGAATTAACTTTGTTATCTATTTTTAATCTTGGAAAGAGATATCAATCTTTAGCATGGATGATTTTAGGGGCTAAATTTCGCTCATGGGCTAATTTTCCATGGTTTTTCCAAAAATGAGATTCACTATTTTAAAAATGATTCACCCAAATTCTATAGGATAAAATTACTTTACCTTAAAAATCGCCAAGATTTTATAAAAACTATATAAAATCCTTAGAAATTTGAATATTTTTACAAAAATATTGCCAAACATTTATAATTGGAATATGAAGGATAAGTAATATTCTCCAAGGTTTCTACATTTTAAAATAAATTTCCATCCTTAAAATCATCCCTGATCTTCAGAAGAATACAAGGCCTCTATTCTTGATGCATTTGTTAGTGCAAACCTTCTCTATCTACCCATCATCAATAGGCAGAAAATGTTTTGTTCTAATATTGGATCACTACTTGGTTTACTTGCTATGGAAAATCCAAGCCAATCAATGGAAAAATAATCATGTTTTTACAATTCTTGTTGTTCCCACTAAAACCTAGAAATTAGTGAAATATAATAGTAGTTAAAATAATAATTGGTTTCTTGTTTACAATTTCTTACATAACACTTCAAATTGCACGATCTCTTCCAAGCACTCTATTCAATTTACCCGTTGAAGGTAATTCTGTCAACCAACCGGAAATTTGGTTAGTGTATACACACAAATATAAATATGCCCATTTGATTACCTATATTCAAGCAAATAAGGACTCTATTATGATAGCAATATGTGGTCTTTTTCTTGCACACATTGCTCCAATTGTAAATCTATCCATCCATGCATCTATTCATTTCCTCTATGACTCTTTGATACTACACATATGGATCGCATAATCTATGTACTTGTTTCCATCCAAGATGAACAATGCTACTAGATTTCTATGCAATGTTTGGATAACCGATGAACTCATCTCAATGGTCCTTCGGTGGAAATTAATAGATGTATGTAATCAAACGTCAACTCAAGTTTTAGCATGGACATTGATTATCTCTATATGTGTGTATTCTTCCCAATGACTATAATGGCATGAATGAAGAAAAAATGCATTAACCAAAGTAGTGATGAGTCAATACAGATGGAAACCTATCTTATTGGTTAATTAGACCACCCAAACTAAAATTTATTGATCTCAACATCGATGCACATATGACTCTATACCAATTCAGACCATCATTTAGGTACTTAATTACTCTTGAGTTTTTAAAGTTACCAAGGGAGGAAATGCATTGATTTCGCTTATTTTCTATCCAGTGGTAAATACTTTATCATGATTCATTACCTAATGCTTCCTTGATGAACATTAACACTAGAAATAGTATATCTATGTGCACATTCCAATAAGAGACATCATGAAATGAGTATGTGGATAGCTCCAACAATTACATAAGGGAGTAATCAATTTGACAATAAGGGACTAATCAAGATTGGATTTGATTAATTAAATAACCTAATCTCTCATCCCAATGAAGGTTAAGTACCAAAGATATAAAAATACAATCACCACACAAGATACAAAGAAGAATGTAGAAAATCTCAATTATTTTTATCAAAACCCTTAGGGTAGGGTAACACCATACAATCGATCATTTTAAGGAAGGGAGCCACTCCTTATCACTTGCCTCTTCGAGGGGTAAAACTCTTGATGAGATATGATCTATATATAATACTCATCAACATGCCCATTACATTTTTTACACCCCTTATATAATACTACCTACCATCTAAGAACATTCTAGACGAGGAAACTTATAGTAGGTGGAACCTTCTAGTAACCTCTCTTACATTTAGTTTGTTCACACTAGGCCTTATTTACTAAAAGTGGCCTTCATATATAACAATAAATATATACTATTATTTCCCTTGGGTACCTCCTTAGGTACCCCATATTATTCCCCTAGCTACACTACATTCCATCTCCCTTAGAAAAGCATTGTTCTCGACGTTTGGGATGAGGAAGTACAACCATATACTAGAGTCCCATGGATAAGTGTGGACCATAATGTTGAAGTAGGCTGGAGAAATAGCGTTCCATGTAGAATTATTAGCCACTATGTTGAAGTAGTCCAAAATCCATTGTAAACTTGGGTCCCATGTCCAAGTGCTCATTTGAACTCATTGTTGAAGCTATTGGAACTCAATAGCCACTAAAAATGATGCTCTGAAGATCTACACTAGTCATGTCGATCCAAATATGTAGATATAGCCAAAACATTATCCACTAGTATTAGAGAATAAGAAAATTAAAAAAGAGTATTCATAGCAGGATCTTGACTACTCTTCAAGATGTGTTATACATAAGGTGGAGTAAAGTCATCAAATAGAAGATGAAAATGGTTGTCATCCTAGAAATGACAACTATCTATATACCAATCATCACAATCGACCTTTAAATCATATCAAGCATATCTTTCTTGATTATATTATGGCATGGTGTAATTGCAGATGATATCCATATTACATATTTCTTGCCTTGTAAGTTTGATCTCTTGAATATTTTGAACATTTCTTCTCATTCTCTCATTACCGTGAAGAACGTTTTCTAGGCCCATGAGGATTGAGAGAAAATTTTGTAGCACAATGAATATCCATTGGAAACACCACATATATCATACCAAAATAAAGATATGAAAATCCTCTATCAAATGGTATTGATCTAGCAATCAGAGCACCCTGTCAAAAGTTATGAGCTCCGCAATCTCACGGGCGTCACGAAACAACATTGAAAAATTTTTGATTTTAAATCAGCGATATCTTCATTTATGGAGTTCCAATTCAGACAATTTTTTTTTTTTAATTGGTTGATTTTATTAGAGTAACTCAAATATATAATTTTGTTGGGGCAATTCTACACCAATTTCTACAGAAATCTTCAAAATCGTGCAGTCATTCTTAGAAAAACCCTAAAACTTGTTGATTTTAAATCAGCGATATCTTGGCCTCCAGAAAACCGATTCGAAAGATTTATTTTTTGAAAGTGGTTGTTTTTCTGAGAGGAAATATGATCTACAACTAGTTTCATCAAATTATTTATAGAAATCTATAGGAATTGACATGAGTGTCGCGACCCTCTTTTTCTTTGTCTTTTGAAACCCTGCAAAAATAAAAATATTGTCCCTTTTTCTTAGCCGAAGAAAGTTCTCTGATACCACTTTTTAAGTACCAAATATCGACAAATACAATCACCACATAGGATACAAATAAGAATGTATAAAATATCATTTATTATTATTAAAACCCTTAGGGTAGGGCAACGCCATACAATCTATCATTTTAAGGAAGGGATCCACTCATGATCACTTTCTTCTTCAAGGGGGAAACCTCCTAATGAGATATGATCCAAATAAAATACTCATTAACATGATCATTACATTGTTTACAACCCTTGTATAATACTACATACAATCTAAGAACATTCTAGAGGAGGAACCTTCTAGTATGTGGAACCTTCTAGTAAGCCCTCTTACATTTATTATGTTCACACTAGGCCTTATTTACTAAAAGTGGCCTTCATATATAACAATACATCTCTATTAGTATTCCCCTTGGGTACCTCCCTAAGTACCCCATATTATTCCCCTAGCTACACTACAATGTACAACCAAAAGAGATTACCATACTACTTGAAAGGAATCTGTAGACCYTGTATGATGGTGTATACAGCCTCCAAACTCCATAAACCATTGTGTGTAGAATTATTGAGCATATATTCTTAAGGAAAAGTGTAATTGTTGTGTATGGATTGTTTGAATTAAAGAGTTTTTGTGTGCACCCTCCATATTCTCCAATCTATTGTTCTTTAAGGGTAGAATATAGAAATTTGGATAAAAGAATGCAACAACCAAATTATAACAGGCATAGATCTCTATTAAGCAAGTAAAATGGATGGTCTAGATATGATAACAGTTGTAATTAAACACAAATTAAAGTTAATTAGTTCATTTTACTGTGAACATATTATCATATTTCACATCATGAATAATGAATGAAGTTTAATTCATATCTATGCACTCCTATAAATGAAATCCACAACAATATACACGACAATCAGTCACAATGAATACAAAGAGATTTTACCCATGGGATGGATGTCCATGTATAGTAATCTAGCTACGACTACAATTCCAACGAGATGAATTTCCATGTACGATAATCCACCTATGATTGCATCCTATGCTCACACTTCAACCCCTATACAAACCTCTAATGTCAATATGGTTCAATCTTTGGACTAGAAATGCACTTAGCGACTCAAAGGAAAAAAGAAAAATCAATGAAAAAACCCTAATAATAACCAAGGACAAGGGTTTGCAACAAACAAATAATGGTTCAAACAATGTTGTTAGGGGTAAGAAGGATAAAAATAAATAGAAATTCCCTTGTAAATTGTGTAAAGATAACCAGTTTACCCATTAGTGCCCTAAGATGAAGGAAGCCTAACAATGGCTCGTTTAGTGTGTTGCTCAATAGMAAAAACATCATATTGTTCAATCTAGAACATGTTTACTCCCCAATAGCAACAAATGGTTACTAGTAACCATACACCTTCACAAGGGGGGTATTGGGGCGCCACACTTTACAAGGGGAAAATACCTTGAACATTAATATACACGTGTATCGAGGATGTTAATGTGGAAACTTGAGATCCCCTAAAAATGCACCATCTGAGAAGGAAGCTTCCTTATCACAACCAAATGGAGATTTTTAGATAGATAAGTCATCTATTGAAATGATGCCTCACCTCTTGAAGGGAATATTGTAAATGTTCATGCACAACCCCAATTTTAGATATCCTTAGAACTATAGCATTGTAGAAGATCTAGCTCAGGCTTCATGTGCCATGTCTACTTTAGAGATCCTTTAGTGCCCCCCATAGTGTAAGACATTATTAAACATTATTATAAATATTTATCCTTTGGATTCCAATTTGATGACATTCGATCTTGACCAACTAGTGCCCAAGCCTCCCTATCATGTGATTTTTTAGATTCAGATATCTTCTTGTAGCACGAACATCTTCTGGTGTGTTGTTGATGAAGGGGGATCTACTTGTGTCATGTCATTATCAGTCTAGAGAATTTTTCTCATGAGATCTACCCCCTTAGCTTGCTTACTCAAAGTATTTGATGGTCATTTTTTTAAACAACATGGAATCATTACCACTCTTCTAGTTGAGTTAAGAGGAAAGATCATTGCAATAGAAGTTGAAGTAGTTGATTCTCCTATCGACTATAATATTATATTGTGATGTAGCTAAATGTAAGAAATGAAATCATTAATGTTTTTAGTTTTTTGAGTGATCAAATTCCCTCATCAAGGAAATATTTTAACCATCAACCAACTACCATATTGTGTCCTTGATCCTAGCTCTAAGTTTGAAACAAATGTTCCATTCATTGATGG
>JASDQU010737647.1:14048-31211 GCA_032191745.1 Picea mariana
GTGCAGCTTTTGAGGAGACTTAGTGAGTCGACTTGTCCCATCCAGAGAGAATTCGAGGATTCCCTTCCGACCTAGTTTAGAGGAGGGTAGGGCACATCTATTTCCTAGTTTCTCGTTAGATTCTGACATAGAAATCATCTTGGGCGCATTACTCAACCATTGAGGGTGTGACAATTGGTGAGGATCCATTTTGGATTCTTGGGAGATCATCAGAGCTGATCCATGGAAATCCTTTCGATCCATTTCAGAGGAGCGTAGGGCGCTAAGTTTGAGACCCTTATCTGTCGATTCCGATGGAAGAATCACTAGGTAGGTCGCAGTTTCCAGCAACAATTGGGGTGCATTTTCCCAAGGGGATCTATTTGGGATCTGTACAGATTGTCAGAGGATTGATATTCAGTTGTTCAGCCACTGATAGTGTGCATGAGGTCAGGGCACAATGTTTGAGATAGTTTCCATGTATATTTGAGGAGTTTATCCACTAGAATGAACTTTCCAGTCTTGCAATAGTTGTCGTATGAGTTGTTGTAGCTTTTAGCAGATCCTATATCTCATCCATTGATCTAGCACCATTCTTATATTACCAAGTATCATTTTTTTAGTTTTCTTATTGTATTTCAAATAAGATCCTTTTGTCTCTGATCTAGCCAAGATATTTATTTTATTCAGCCACATACGGCATTGTAAACCGCGGAAATATCATAATATATGATTTGCAATCTTTTGTGTCATTTACTATATGTATGCTTATTCATATGTTGTAAACACTTATTTATCTACACACACATGCAAAAAACACCAAGCATGTTAAAACCCGCAACATAAACACATCCAAAAACCCCCAGTGTATTAGATCGGACAACAGACATAGCAGATTAGCAAAATTCCCTAGGCTAGCCGGATCTGGGATATTACAGTGTGTTGGCAGCAATAATATAATTGTTATTTTTTCCATATCAATTAAATGATCTACATAGMTTCCTAACCAGGGTCATGAAATTTTATTACTCTTCATGAGTAGTTTCCGAAACGACAGTTGTAAATTGTCGCTTCTCCCTGTTGTCTATTTCARGCTTTGTTTTCATGAYTGAAAGCATGAAAACTTGCGACTGTGATTACCATTATGTTTTAAAATTTCATTAAAGGMAAATTGTTCATATAGTTTATTATGGAATTTTGATTCCTTTTCATGAAGATGTTACTCTCTTTGTTTTGATCCTTTCAATTCAAAGTATGCTTAAGAGGTTATTGGTTTTATGTACAAAGCACCCCCACGATTTGATTTTTTGTATAGTGTTGGTTTGATTCTTGGCTACATTTCTTTTACAAAACTTTTGATTTTTCAATTTTTGACTTACCCAAACTTTGTAATCAAACCCACAATGCGTGCACTTATTCTCATTTTAATGATTTGGCCCTAGCTCGTACTGAATGCAAAGTTGGCATATGAATTGCAGAATGCCATCATTTCTAAGGATGGCCTTGGGTTTCACAAACCTCCTTCGCATGCATTCTAATTAAGCATCCATCCCATCGTATGAGTCTTTACAGCGTTCATTGTTGGGCTTGGGGTTATGGCTCTGTTTTGTTTTCACAAACCCTCCCTGTATGTTGTGTTTGTTTGATTACCCTCTCGTCCAGTATGGCTCTTATCGTGAGAATTCAACCAAACGGTATCCAAACCCTACTCTTATACGACAATGCCAAAGAAGATTTGGAGAGAAGTGGTTGGCTCGTTTTCATTAGGAAGTTTCAGGGTTTCAATTTACAGGTTTCCCAAGAATTCACTTTCTCCTTTGATGGTTGTAGAGCGAAGGTTGGTGATGTGCAACTGGAAGTTACCAAGGAGTTTCTGAGTCAAGCCACGGGGTTACCAACAAGCGGTCAGAGATGGTTCAGAAAGGCAAAAGTGGAAGAAGTTCCTTGGACCCTGTTGTTTACATCTCAAAAAATAACAAGTTGTGATAAAGGTATGCCCATTTCATTTCTTAAAGCTTGGTGGCACGATTTGCTCGTTGTGGTAAAGAAATTTGTTACCTGTGAGGGACGTTTTGGGCTTGTATTTTTGTACCATTTGCGTCTGCTTATGAGTTTTATGGATTTCCCTTTGAATATGCCATATTACTTACTCGGGAGTCTTTATAAAATGGGAAAAAGATACAAGAAACACCAGTCAGAATCTATCCTTTTTCATCACGTCCTAGTTAAAATCTTTCTCATACATCAATTAGAGTCACAGAATGATAGTTGGGATTCGTTTATAACCCGAAATGGCTATGGTAACCCTAATATGGGGGAGGTAGATAAACTCGTGGTTGAGGAGACCCTTGTCCACCCGACGAAATCTCTCTCACCTCCCCAGACTTGTGTCTCTTCCCTTGACAGCGAACCCTTGATCGATCCCAAGGTTATTCAACAGGCCAGTCAATAGATTACACATCCAAATGACTGTGTTAAATATGTAAAGAAACCTACAGGAAAGAGATTTAAGAGTAATATTGATATCAATTTTAAAAACAAAAGAGCTGGAAGGCTAATTTCTAGGATACTTCGTAATAAGTCGAATGCTCATCCGAGTTCAATCAATATGATCGAAGTTCATGAAAGCTCAGACTCTAAAATTGAGAGATTCCTTGCAGAGGAAGACCCTTTGTCATTTGAGCCACACCCTGATCGACCCTATAACTTTATCGATAATTTACCTCCCTGTTTGAAAGACGAGTTTCCTGGTGTCAAGCTTTGCAATGAATCTACTATTCGTATGGAGGGTGCTCCGGTCCACAATCTTGTTTGTTCTAATGCAACCGCCACACCATCAAAGTGTGAGGTCTGTCTATCATGGATTGATAGATATTATACTAATATCCCAGTTCTAAAGTCACAGGTTAAGGCTTTAAAAGATTATGTCGATGTTTTAACGAGCGAAAACTTGAGGCTCAAGTCAGTTATTCAAGGCAAGGAAAAATGGATGAAGACCACAGGTCATGTGATATTTAAAAACGTTGAGGCTGCTACAGCCATTGTAAATTCCAAGATTTCATGATACAATTTGATTGCATGGTTAGAGGTATGATCTTTTAAATTAATAGCATGTTTGTTTTCAGTCTTAAGTTAGATTATTTGGTTGGTTGAATAAACTATATTTCATTATTTTAGTCTGTTTTATTCATTAAATAAAATGAGATTTCATTTACTATTATAACTAGCTACAGAATCGCAAGATTCTGTAGCCAGTTATGTAAATTCAAATTGTGTAAATTAATGACAGAAAACATATCTGAAATCTTCCTATTTGTTTTTTTCTTTCAGGAGATTCAGGGGTCCATGATTTCAAAATTGATCTAAGGCACTCTTAAGATGTTCCAGTCATATCTATGATGTATTTTGAATGAACAAAAATGAATTGTTGTTAGTTTTGGAGTATTTAGTAGGATCAGGGTGGTTGCATCCCCCTTTATTTTTGAAACAAATATTTGATCTCAGGAACAGAAACAGTTATCTTTCCTGAGGCCTTTATAAACCTATCACTTTTTAAAAAGAAGCATCTTGGCCTGGGGCTGGAGTATGGACAATTACACACAGACTTGAATGGAACAGAATGCATATTACAGCTTTAGCTTGTGTGTATGATGTTTTAGTTTAAGTTATGTTTATTTAGATGTGATAATAGGTAGTGATTGCTTTTGTCTTCATTATTTATCATGAGTTGAAATAATTCATTTTTACATGCTATCCATATGTCATGTTTCAGATACAATATAGGGTGATCATCGATTCAATTCAAATTATGAGATTTATCTCTAATTTCCTGTTGAATGTTTAAATACAAGTTCTTACAAGAAGATTTATTTCACTGTAGTTACTTGTAAATCATAAGATCACTGTGACTGACTCCATTATACGTTCTATTATCAAAACTCAGTTTCCATCATATTGTCTCACATTTATTTGGAGCAATCTTAAGATTCGTTGCAGGTTTATTTCTCGGATAAGGTGGCCGGATATTCCCTATTGTACAGACGTTGGATGCATTAATAGGTTAGTCTGTTCTTTTATTTTATTTGCTTGCTTATTATAGGAGTTTTTTATATATAGTATAATTTCCACTATCTATATCTTTCTGTTTAATTAAGTAGTTTAATATTTGATTTTATGAATGCATACAAACAAAAAAACAAACCAAAAGAAAAAACAAATAGTATTTTCACTTTCTTTATTATTTTCATCGAAAGAACCATTAAACATCTGATTTTCTATGAGTTCAAATTAAAACTCATTTGCATATGTTGTATATATGATAAATAGAACTATTATATAAATAGTAATTAGATAAACTGTATATATATATTTAGATGTACATATATATTTCAGCGATTATTATTTAGTAATTTATTGCATTTCTTTTAGTTTTTTTTTCGCTTCCCTTAGGACTTTAGATTGGCCAACGGAGCCATTAAACCCGTCAAAGTGAATTAATCCAAACCGCTTGGGTTAATTAGACAACCCCGGACCGGATTCACTCTTCCAGTTGATGAGCGATCAATTTCGCCCATCAACACAGTGGTATCAGAGCTTTAGTCCTTCCAACCTGTGACTAAAGATAATGAGTTTAGCAGGTGACCCAGAAGGTCATGAGAATGTAGGTGACTAGTACCTCACTTACAGTAGACGCAGGGAGAGGAGGCCTAGACCATATTTCCCCCCTTTTCCTCTCAGTTCATAGGAAGAGGAAGAGTCACACAGGGAAGCAAAGATAAGGGCAAAGCATGAGGCAGAGCGTGAGGTAGAGAGGATGTTGGGAGACATATATGAGAGAGCAAAGGGAAGTGGCAAGGCCCCCATGGAACTAGAGGCATCCTTCATGCAGGTACTCAGCAATCTGGTAGTCATTCAGTAGGCCATGACTTAGTCTTTTGCGCAGATGGTTGATAGATTGGCTATAGTGGGCACCCCGGGCACACAAGCCCCACATGCAACACAGGGGAACTCAGGGGTAGGTAGTAAACCCCAATCAACTACTCGCACATACACCTCTTTGAGTAGGATTCTCATGCCATTTCTCCCCAGTTTCCAGAGGGCACCCCCAGTGGCAGCACAGTAGTCAATAGCATAGAGGTCGCCCACTCAGGAAGAGGAAATTATAGAGTACAGGAGGGAGTATGCAACATTGGGCCGTGAATTCCATCAGGACATGAACCTGGTTGAGTACTGTGGACTCGGACTCGAAAACCGCCTCAAAGAGCCTCATAGAGGAGTACAATAGTAGCAGCAAGGGCATAACCTAGATTTCATCTGAAAAGTTGGTAAACTCACCATACCTTCTTTTTTCGAATCATCCAAATGCACTGCCAGATCTTGGGTACAAAAGATAGACACGTACTACAAGCTCAACCAGATGACCGAGACAGAGGCCATCAGTTTCCCTACCCTTCACTTGGAGGATGAGGCACATGAGTTGTGGCATCATGGACTGGTGATGTTGGGTCACAGTCACATCACTTCCTACAGGGAGTTCACGGAGAGACTCATGGATAGGTTCGACGAGAGGGATCCATAGATCCATTTCAGGGATCTAACCTAGTTGAGACAAACTCACACAGTAGAGAAATTCATCATGGAGTTTCAGCAGGCAGCAGTGGAAATGACAGATATCTCAGAGCCTAGGTTGATTATGTTATTCAAAGAGGGGATCACAGAACCCTTGAGAGGATGGGTGAAAGAATACAGGCCTCATGCCTTGCAGGATTCCATCTTACGCACTCAATATTTGGCAGATTCAATGTCGAAGACTAAACCCTTTTCCAAACCCTTCGTACCACAGAAGGACCAAGACAGAAAGCCATTCTAGAGAGAGTGGAAGGGAAAGGAGAAGTTGGATGATGAGACAAGGTGAGAGATTATGAAGAAGAAGCTTTGCTTCACCTGCAAGGACCCTTGGTTCCCAAGCCACAGGTGCATGGGCAAGGGAGAGATCCATTATATTGAGTTGGCAACGGGCAGTGTGGATAGTGAGGCGGAGGAGCAAGATAGTGGATCTACTATCTCATAGGATGAGCCATCATAGGCAGAGGAGCAGCCTCCCCGGAGACCACCTACATCGCCAGGGACCCACCCACCGATAGTACCACATCCTTCTAATCAGACTAATAGATGAGAATCGAGAAAGGGAGGAGTCATAGTGACCCTTTCTGGTGTTCCTAGGTATGACACCCTTAGGATCATAGGGACTATTCAGTGACAACAAGAAATTTCCCTGATAGATGGTGGGAACACCCACAACTTTATTGATCCATCATTGGTATCGAGGTAGGCACTTCAAACAGAGGAGTTTGAGGGGTTTGATGTTGCAATAGTAGATGGCCACACAGTGGAGTGTCTAGATAGAGTTCCAGACTTGGATATAAAGCTAGGTAACTACACCGTGAGAGACACATTTTATGTAGTTGACCTATCTGACATAGATGTGGTGTTTGGAGTCTAGTGGTTGATCACCTTGGGAAAAATAACCACCAACTACCAAACCTTGGAGATGGGGTTTAGAGAGAGTGACAGGAAGAGGATTTTATTGAGGGGCATGTCGAYGAGGGCACCRAGGATAGMTTCATTCAAGAGGATGGAGATGATCTTCAGGTATGGGGAGGTAGCATATGTCGCACAGTGCTTGATCACTACATAGAGGGATTCAGAAGGTCAACAACAATATTAGATAGAGATCAGGATCTTGTTGGGATGACATCAACATGTTTTTGGATCGATTCCACCAGGGAGACCACCTGACAGGGGGGTTCAAGCACACCATTGAGTTGGAGGAGGGGGGAAAGCCTATGATCACACCACCCTCTCTCCATCCTAGGAAGGTCACAGATGAGATAGATAAAGAAATTAAAGAATTGCTAGCGATGGGACACATCATACCTAGCAGCAGTACATTCATTTCTTCAGTTGTCTTAGTTCTTAAGAAGGATGGAAACATGAGGATGTGCATCGACTATTGGGCCTTGAAAAAGAATACCATTAAGAACCAGTATCCTATCCCTCACATGGATGATTTGATGGATAAATTGCATGGGGAGTTTTTCTTCTCGAAGATTGATCTACGCTCTGGATATCATCAGATCAACCTCTGAGAGCAGGACATAGAGAAGACGACATTTCGATGCCACTTCAGTCATTTTGAGTTCCTGGTTATGACATTTGGGCTAACCAATGCACTAGCTACATTTCATTCTTGCATGAACCACATATTCAGGGATCAGTTGAGGAAACCAGTCTTGGTATTCTTCGACGACATCTTGGTTTACAAAAAGACATGGCAGGAACATCTGAGGCACTTGGATGAGGTGCTCATCATCATGGAGGCAGAGTCACTATACGCCAAAGAGTTCAAGTGTGAATTCAGTATGACAGAACTACTTTACTCGGGCCACATTATCAATGCGCAGGGGGTTCAGGTTCACCAGGAGAAGATTAGAGTCATTCTGGATTGGCCAACGCCCAGGAATGTGAAAAATTTGATGAGCTTATTTGGGCTATGCATCTATTACAGGCGTTCTATCAGAGGTTTTTCTTAGCTTGTAGCACCACTTACAGATCTCACCAGACAGGGGGCCTTCATCTAGACCGATGAGTCACATAAATCATTTTATCACATGAAGGAAGTCATGGGCACATGTCCAATGTTATCATTACCATACTTCACTTTACTGTTTGTATTAGAGTGTGATGCATCCAGCAAGGGCATCAGGGTAGTTTTTATGCAAGGAAGACACCCCATTGTGTTCAAGAGCAGGAAGCTCATTCAACCCGAGAGGATGTACTCTATTTATGACAAGGAAATGATGGAAATCATGCATGCCTTGACCAAATTCAGACAATATTTAGTGGGAAGCAAATTCGTGGTCAAAACAGATAATAACAACTTAAAGTATTTCCTTGAGCAAAGGAATATCAATGAGCGCCAACAGAAATGGGTGACGAAGGTACAGGCCTTCGATTTCGACATAGAGTATGCCAAGGGGAAGAAGAACATTGTAACTGATGCACTGTCTAGGAGACCTACGGCATGTTCTTTGATGGAGGTTTCAGCGGATTGGAAATCCCACTTGTTAGTGGAATATTCCAAGAACAAGTTCGATTGTGAGATTTTGGATGGAAAGGTTCAGGATGATAGGTATAGGTTCATTGACAATGTCATATTATACAAGGACAAATTCTACTTAGCACCAAGCTCAGGGCTAAAAAAGAAGATCTTTGCAACAGTTCATGGTTCACCACTGGAAGGCCATCAGGGGTTTTTCAAAACCTATAGGCAAATTAGAGAGATGTTCTCATGGAAGGGCCTCAAGCAGTATGTTATGAGGTACATCAGTGAGTGTGTGACTTATCAGCAGAACAAGTCAGAGCATACACTTCCAGCAGGACTACTTTAACCACTTCCCATTTTGGAACAGAAATGGGAGAGCATATCGATGGACTTCATCATAAGCCTACCCAAATTTCAAGGTAAGGACTGCATCTATGTGGTGGTCGACAGATTGACCAATTTTTATCACTTTTATGCCATACCGACATACTACAGCACAGTTCAGGTGGTCTAGTTATTCTTCAGGGAGGTCTTCAGGCTCCATGGGTTGTCGAGGAACATCGTCAGTAACAAGGACTATCAGTTTATTTGTACATTTTGGAGGGAGTTGTTTAGGTTGGTAGGGACAGATTTGACACCTAGCACCAAATATCACCCTCAGACAGACGGGCAGGCCGAGATAGTCAACAAGTGGGTTAAGGGTTATTTGAGAAACTATGTGATTAGACAGTAGAGAACATGGGTCAGGTGGCTAAATCTAGGAGAGCATTGCTACAACACCACTTTCCACATGTCCATTAGCATGACACCCTTACGAGCATTATATGGTTATGGTGCTCCCACTTTGATAGACTTGGTTTTCGGGGAGATTAGAGCTCCCAAAGTCAAGGACTGAATCATCGAGAGTCGGGAGATTCTCAAGTTACTGAAAGAGAGTCTACAGATAGCGCAAAATCGACAAAAGATGAGTGTGGATAGGAACAGGATAGAGCGCAGCTTTGAGGTTGGGGACTTGGTTCTCCTGGGACTCCAACCCTACAGACAGTCATCTCTGAAGAAGAGTGGGGCCAAGAATCTCAATCCTAGATTCTATGGACCTTACAGGATCATGCGTCAGGTAGGCGAGGTTTCTTATGAGATAGAGCTTCCAGAAGGGAGCTAGATTCATAACGTGTTCCAAGTATCTTGCCTCAAGAAGTTTGTGGGACAATTCATCAGCACATCAAATGATCTTCCCCCATTGGATGAGGAGGGACAATTGGAGTTGGTTCCNTGGGGCCAAGAATCTCAATCCTAGATTCTATGGACCTTACAGGATCATGCGTCAGGTAGGCGAGGTTTCTTATGAGATAGAGCTTCCAGAAGGGAGCTAGATTCATAACGTGTTCCAAGTATCTTGCCTCAAGAAGTTTGTGGGACAATTCATCAGCACATCAGATGATCTTCCCCCATTGGATGAGGAGGGACAATTGGAGTTGGTTCCTAAGGAGGTACTGGAGTTATGAGAGTGCAAACTGAGGATCAAGGCCATTAGGGAGTGTCTAATCAGGTGGAGAGGGATTCTAGTAGAGGATGATACTTGGGAGAGAAAGCAGGTGTTACAACACCATGGGTTGGTATTTCTTGAGGACAAGCAATCTCGGGAAGGGAGGACTGTAATGTCCCTTTCCAAATATTATCTCTAGAGAGCATGCTTAATATTCTAAACAGCCTCGTTATCCTATAGCCAGGGCCATATAGGGGTAAATAGGGTTACTAGAGATCACTTCAGTTGAGGGTGTTATAATTTGAAAGTGACATTGAGCTAAAAGTGACTAAAAGTGATTTTAAGCCAAAGTGAGCTAAAAATATATCAACAACGAATTAGGGTTTCAAACAGCTATACAAAAAGGGTAAAGCAACCTAATTCATCATTATGAAGAATTTGACTTAACAGTGAGTAGAGAGGTGCATCTCAGGAGAGAGAGTTCTATGGATTCCAGAAGGAATACACCTAGTCATTGATTTCATTGTTGAGAGACATGCCCTAGTCACGAGGGAGATCACATATATCTTCCATCGATCTTTAGCAGCATTTACATAAGTTGCAGTAGCAATGGCACACTTATTCAGGGTGAGGGTGCAGTTTTTTAGGAGACTTAGTGAGTCAACTTATCCATCCAGGGAGAATAAAGGGATTCCCTTCTAACCCACTTGAGAGGAGGGCAGGGCACATCTATTTCCTGGTTTTCCATCATATTTTGATGGAGAAATCATATTGGGTGCATTACTCATCCATTGAGGGTGTGGCATTTGGGGAGGATGCATTTGGGATTCCCGAGAGATCGTCAGATCCAATCCAGGGAAATCCTTCCGACCCATTTCATAAGAGCCTAGGGTTCTCAGTTTGAGACCCTTATTAGTTGAGTTCGGTGGAGGAATCACTAAGGCATTGTTTCCGACAGCATTTGGGGCACATTTCCCCAAGGGGATCCATCCGAGATCTGTACAGGTTGTCAGAGGGTTGATCTTTAGTTGGTCAGCCACCGAGAGTGTGCATGAGGTCAGGGCACATTGTTTGAGACAATTTCCAGGAATATCTGAGGAGTTTAGCCACTAGAGTGAACTTTCTAGTCTTGCAGCAGTTGTCGTATGAGTTGTCATAGCTTGCAGCAGATCTTATAACTCATCCATTGATCCAACAACATTTTTCTATTACCAGGTATCATTGTTTTAGTTTTCTTGTTGTATTTCGGCTAAGATCCTTTTGTCTCTAATCTAGCCAAGAGATTTATTTTATTCATCTGCATACGGCATTGTAAACCACATAAATATCATAATATATGATTTGCAATCTTTTATGTCATTTACTATCTGTATGATTATTCATATGTTGTAAACACTTATTTATCTACACACACATGCAAAAATCACCAAGCATGTTAAAACTCGTAGCTTAAACGCATCCAGAAACCCCCCGTGTATCAAATTAGACAACAGACATAGCAGATTAGCAGCATTTCCTAGACTAGTTGGATCTGGGATATTACATACAATGCATTATTTGAAGGTGTTATCATTGGGGTGTTTAAATATTCATCTCATATGGGTACTTTCCCTCTCCCTCTTCATGTTTATCATGTAGCCTCGTCCCCCATATATGTGTTTCATTAGTTATCGATGAAACCTTTGTTCCTTTCCAAATACCATATGTTGGATAGATCTTTATGCCATCATGCCCAGTTCCCTTTCAACTTCCTATTTTTGGGAGGACCAAAGATTACACCAGGACCTTCGACATTCGAGCCAAAATCTAGGTATATAGGCTTAATAATGTCCTTATATATGGTCAAATATTCTTATCAAGTCATTCAAATGGCCATCACAGACCCTAAATAGGATCTTCACCCCTAAGAGAAGAATGATCAGTTTACCTCACCCATTTGAGCTTCAACCCTCCTAGTTTGAATGAATTTCTAGACATGGTCTTTCCTTCTAATGAAGCTATGACTATCACTGGAAGAATGTGTTATGATATGAGTCATATATTATATTTTCTCCATTAACTAGATCAACTAGAAGTTGGAGACAAAATTTTGAATTAGATTGGTATCAGAGCCCCATTCCTACACATGACATGTATGTTGAGAGAAAGATGGTGAATATTTCTAAGATAATTCTAATTAATGTCTTCTCTAAACCAAAAGTCATGGAGAATGTCTTAATTGGAGATTATTGTTCTCCTAAATAGTTTACAACATATAAAAATCTTTTCAATTAATTCCATGACGTATTCTCTTGGTCATACGAAGAAATGTTGGGCATTGATCCTAGAATTTCCAAGCATAAGATTAAAACAAATGATAATGCTAAGCATGTTCAACAAAAATTGTAACTAGCTAACTTAAATAATGAGGTTGTTGTTAAGGTAGAGGTAGAAAAGTTGTTAAACACAATATTTATCTATCTTGTTCCCCTAACTTAATGGTGTCCAACTAAGTTCCTATAGATAACAATCAAGGGATGATTAGATTGTGTACCATTTTCTTAGATCTAAACATGGTGTAGCCTAAAGATATTTATCATATGCACTTCATTTATTACATTATTGATGAATGTGACAGAAATGAGATCTTATCCTTCATGGATGTTTTTTAAGGTACAACTATATTTATATTCATGAGGAAGATTACTGCAAGACTGCCTTTATCTATCCTTGGGGCACTTTTTCCTACTAAAAAATGTACATTCATTTTCTAAAACACTAAAGCCACTTTTTTGTGGGCCATGTTTTATGTCTTCCATGATATTGAGCACATTATTGCAAAATATTTGGATGACTTATATGTTTGTTCAAAGAGAATGGATAAGCACCCAAATCACCTTCATTCTATGTTTAAATGATGTCAGTATTACAAAATCCACTTAAATCTGCATAAGTGATTTTTTTGTGTCATGTGTGGCACACTGCTTGGATTCATTTTGTCTATTCGAGGATTATGGTGGATCCCTTCAAGGTTGGAGTATTGTTTCATTTCCCTCCCCTAAGTTCTACTATCAATTTCAAAGCCTCCAAGGAAAGGTAAAATTCTCATAGAGGTTTCCAATTATGTTGATATTAAAAAGGGTTTCATGTAGCTTTGAAGAAAGAAGTTCCCTTTATATGGGACAAACAAGTGCAACAATATTTTGATGTTTTGAAAACAAAAATCTTATATTATCCCCACCACTGAGTCATCTAAACTATAGAAAGGACTTCATATTATATCTTGTGACATCTCAATCAACCATCACCATATTTTTGTTTAGAAAGATTAATCATGCCAAGAGCATGTGATCTATTGCCTAAGTAAAAGGCTCACTAGACCAAAGTTGAGGTATCCCCATATTGAGAAGTTGCCATTGTCCACAATCCATGTTGTCCAAAGACTTTGGCACCATATAATTTTTCAACGCATGACTATGATTGCATATTCCAACCCCGTGTATCTTATCTTGACTCAACGAATAATCAGAGAAAGTATGTCAAATGGATCATCATTCTATAGGAGTTTGACTTGTAAGTCATCTCATCTAAATCAAAGAAGTCCTTAGCTTTTTTTGATTTGATGTCAAAGTTACTAGATACATTGAGGATGCTATCATGAATTAGTCCTTGTTGGATGAACATATATTCATCATTGCTTCCATTAACTCCTAGTATGGAGATATACTTGTGTATCTTTAGATCCATAAGTTTGTCTCTCACCTATCTCATGGTAGGCATTAGTGTGTTCATCATGAAGCTCAAAAAGACCTAATTATCGGTGACACTTTGTATCATCAAGGGACATATTTGATCTTACACCAATGTTTGACCCACAAGGAGGATAAGGAATTCTAAATGATTATCATAGAGGAGCATGTAGCGGTCACCTTTTTAGGATAGTGACAACTCAAAAACAATTGTGTAGGGTACTTATAGCCATTAATTTTGAAAGATTGTATTAAGGCTATTAATAAATTCCATCCTTGCCAAGTTTTCACCAAGAAATTATGTGGCCATCATACACCTTTACACCCTATAATTACAATTAGCCCTTTTGAAAAATGGGCTATTGATTTTATTGATTGTTGTTATACCTCTATTGATGGCCATAAGTATATCACTATGGTCATTGACTACCTTACTATGTATGAAGAAGCTATGTCAACCTTTGTTAATGATGGTAAGATGGCATCACTATTCATATTCAATCATATTATCACTTGGCTTGGGTGCTCGAAGAGAACATGATTAAAAACAATGAACATTTTCATAATAAGATGATGACGAAATTAGCTACATGGTTGGGTTTCATCAAGAGAATTCAACACCATATTATCCTCAATGCAATAGTCAAGTGAAAGTTGTTAACAAGCAAGTCTATACTTCATAGAGTAGTTAACAAAATAAATTCCAACTAACATTTAATGTTTTTTTTACTCTTTTGCATACCATACCATGGGTTTCACTCTGTTCCAACTTGTACATGGCTAAAGGCAATCCTCTAGATTGAATGTGAAATCCCTTCTTTGAAGCCATTTATGGAGCTCCTACGTAATACCTCAGTCAAGGAGGAGCCCTTAGTTTACCTGGGTCGTCGAGATGATACCTTGATATTGGCTCATAAAAAGTGTCGATGCTTAATATGAGAAAAAGTGGACCTATCCATGGATCTTTTCTCAAGGAAACCCGGTTCTCGCATATGACCAAGATAAAGTTACTTTGGGGGTAGGTAAGTTTGAATCACTGTGGCATAGTCATTGCATTATGAGACGTGTCCTCTGGAAAGGAGATTGTGTGTTAGTTTGTTACGAAGGGACACTATTAGATGAGTCCTAAACAACTTTATCCATAAGAGGTATTATGCATATGAAGTAATGAGTGGTGATACCCTTGTATATGTTGTAATATAATTTTATTTTATTTTTCTTTGTTTTATTTTTTTGGCATTCTTTGTGCTTGGTTAGTAGATGTCATTAGATTTTCCTCTATATGTAGAGTTTAGAGAAGGTATCAATAGATGCACCTAAAACCTTACTTTTGCAATGTGGGTGATTTACTTTTTCATTGGTCAATTGTTGAGGTTAGCGTGGGTGATTTACTTTCTCATTGGTTAATTGTTGAGGTTAATGTGGGTGATTTACTTTCCCATTGGTTAATTGTTGAGGTTAATGTGGGTGATTTACTTTCCCATTGGTCAATTGTTGAGGTTAACGTGGGTGATTTACTTTCTCATTGGTCAATTGTTGAGGTTAACGTGGGTGATTTACTTTCCCATTGGTCAATTGTTGAGGCTAGATAGAGCATGCATTGGACCTGCAACCAATAATGTTGTCTTGTTGAGATTAGATAGAGCATGCATTGGTCCTACAACCAACAATGTTGTCAAGTATAGCACAATGATATGATGGTTAATTTAAGMAATTGCACTCAATATACAATGTTTCATTGTCAACCCGGATTCACAATTAGTTATATCTCAGTTACATAATATCTACTACATTTGAGACCCTATGCTTATATGAGATTTCATGTGGGTGAGACTCCTTGAACAACATTTTGAATTTATTACATATGTTCATATGCCTAAAATATTTAAAGAGCTTAATGATTCATTATCAAATGAAATTCTAGATTTGCATTAGTCATATTAAAAACATAAACCAAAGAGCTTAATGATTCAGTATCAAATGAAATTCTAGATTGGCATTTGTCATATTAAAAACATAAACCATGCATGTTTATAAATAATATAATTAATTGCAATCACATCATTTGCACTCATATATATATATATATATATATAAACACACTTCAAGTGTTTATCATATCACAAAATGTGTAAGCGTCAATTAAAACTAGCTTAACAACTTATGATGGTACAAAAATGTGGCATATCCACTGAAAAAATATATATATCAAGGTAGTAGGAGGACTAATTATCTACAAGCCTAACACAATAGTAGATGATCATTGTCACTACACATTGTAGGAGTCTATGTCGCAAGGCACCCACATGGCATGGCATTGTAAGTCTAAGGTTCTCAACTAGTGGTGTGTTGTGGACACCAAGGTGAGTCCCTAGAGGTTGAATTGCACCTCTTGAAGTACAACTTCTGCATCTATAGGATCCATGGGTCTAATTGGTGCCAGTGCCATCACCTTAGGCTAGACTCTCCTCCTACTCTAGCCATGGTCAGCATTGGTTTCTTAGGAAAACATCTAGTTACACGAGGCCCACATTTGCATCAATATAAAAGGTTAGAAGTTGACACTCCATCCATAAATTATATACCTCTTAAAATACATAAAAATTATAAGATATTGAAAATTAAAAAAATTATTACCAATGGGACCCACTGGACTCCCAACAATAGAGCTAAGGATTGATTGCAATGGAATTCCATGCTTGCATAAGGGTAACTGTGTATGCATAACATTGGCTCTACCCACTAGTCAAATAACTCTTCGGTGAATGCATTCCCAACTTGGACACCTCCAAGGCAATTTGATGGGATTTGTCCATCTCCCTATCTTGGGCTCCCTTAGTCCAGAGAATGTTATGGAAATGTGGGGAAGAATAGATGGAAGCCTCTCAAAGAAAAATGTGCATAATATGATCCCCCATGCAAAGTATTGCCACTATCCTATCTTGTGCTTTGTCAAGTGGGTCTTTAGGGTGACTAGAAGACCTAAGCACCAGTCATACACTATTAGATTAAGGCATTGAAGTCCATAATGCATGAATTCCTATAGATTTAATTGAGGTCTATCTCACCCTACCACTGGAGTACTCATGAACATGATGTTTCATAGCTTGAGATCTTATATGGTCCCTATAGTTATCTAGTTGTTAACTTTCTATGTACCTTTAGAGTAATACATATCTATGTATCCTAATATACTATATATGGTTCATCTTTGGCGTCTTCCTCGAGACTACCAACTCACCATGCTAGGATAGCCTTGTTAGGAAATAGATGTCCTCAACACCTATCCATAATATCTCATCATCGCTCTGAAATGCACCAAGGTCTAGATCCCAAAAGTCTATCAATGTCTCGAGCAACCTAATGTTTCTTCGCATGTTGGAACATCTAATAATTTAAAATAGACCATAATTATGCAACACATTGATTGTGTTTGGGTCCCTAAGGCCCTTATATGTCTTCCGTGTTCTCTCATTCTCTTTATTCATCCAAATTCATGATGCTTGCATGATCCAGAAGGGATCTTGAGTATGTTGTGACTTTTTAAGTTGACATTTTTAGCTAATTTTGAGCATGTTCATGACCCTCCTTTTTTATAGTCGCGTGTGCTCATGACCTTGCTTCAACATGCCCATGAGCAGGGGTGTTTTCTCACAAGCACATTGAAGCCCACTAGTGAGAATGAATATGCCCAACTAAGTAGGGACCTATGTGCTTAGAAAAACCAAAAAAATTAATAACAAAAAGTATAGAATTGACAAGCTAAGGATGGTGAGTTACCTGAATCTTATGAAACTAAAATCCAATGCGTGTAAGTCTCAATATTTGAGACACAAGATTAGAGATAAAAGTAGTTTTTCTCCAAA
>JASDQU010737647.1:41534-52714 GCA_032191745.1 Picea mariana
ACTATTTTTTTTCCCAATTTCCTTTCACAAATAGGATGTTGATATCAAAGCCAGCCTTGCAACAAAAAGTGAAAAAACAGCGTTTGCCTTTATAACATGATGGGACCCCTAACATTCATCATAATAAATTTTATTGTTTAAAATAATATAAAATTCTTTGGTACCATACAAAGTATATCTTAATACACAAATCTCACTCTTTATTTCTTTTCATTATCAAAAGTAAAGAATAAAATATGACTCTGAAATCCCAGTGTGGGTCTTCCATCTCCACACCACAGTAATGGGCAGACAATGGAGAAGACCTATAATTCTATTGACTGATTGACATAATTACACCATTAAAAAAACCATAAAAGTTGCTTCATTTCCACTAGTTTTTGAAGCCTTAAATGCAATGAGTGTAATGAGCAGAATACCATACCTTAGATGACAAGGCAGGGGTTGGCAGTGGAGTGAAGTTGACAAGTCTGCACTTTAAACCCACCAATTAATTCCCCACCAAGAATCTGGGCAGCCCATCTGGATGCCATTATAGATTTCAGTATAAAGAATCCAGTTGTAAATGATGTAGGTATGACATAATAATGAACAGTGATGGAATTTATTAGATGTGATACCAGAGCGTATTGTAAATTCTCAACAGTCTACTGCGTTTCGTTTTTTATTTTTATTTTTCCACAGTACGACGTCGAATTTTAATGCTGAAGGAATGAAAATCGAACTGGCACTTTCACACTCCATTGATTCTGTGAAAATTTTGGACAGAGAGCATATAAATGCCTGAGAATAGATCTATCTAGATCTCTGGTGAAAAGAAGGAATGAAAATCAAACTGGCGCTTTCACACTCCATTGATTCTGAAAATTTTGAACAGAGAGCATATAAATGCCTGAGCATAGCATAGATCTAGATATCATATTTTAGATTTTCCATGAATGAATGCTGAACATAAATTTCTGAGCAGGGATCTATATTAGATTTGACTGGAAAATAAATAAATTGTCTGTCTGGCATTTTGTTTTTATTGTGCGGACCTTTATTTACTCGACACCAATAACAATAACTCCACAATAGTATTATTGTACCAGACCAACTTGCATTAATGGGATGAAAGGTAAGTGACAGATAGGAGGGCAAAAGAGGTCAGTGCACAGCTGGAGCTTTGTTGGTTGGTGGTAATAAACATGGAAATATGCAGTATTTATGACTGTAAATGAGAGTATATATATGTATATATACATACATTTTGAAATTTATTTGTATTCTGTTATCGTATTTGAGTAGAGCTGAGGCTCGATACATAAGATTGCTCCTTGTGAAAATAACATGTTCCCAAGTTTGAATCTTGGCACCACATTTTTTAAGGGTTTTTATTTGAAAAATCCATCGAATGACGCGTTGTGTTGAATTTCAATCCCACGCCGAGTGAAAATGGGTGGTTTCTGTTGAAAACAGAAGAGATGATGCCAATGGTTTGATTGTACACCACATGTTTTCATTTGAAGAAGAGGCTTCAATGCATGTCATAACTTTTGTTTCAGAGATGCTGCAGCCTCCTTAAAAGTACCTGCCTGCCAACCCTGTCAAGAAAAGATAACGTATTTCACACAGAAGCGAATACAGTTGCAGAATAATTTGAGATAATCACACTGCATAATCGTCTCTCTTTATATCCTTACTGGACTTATTAGGCGTTTGACATGAATGAACGTTACAGGAAGGGCTTGGGATTTTTCGGGACTTTTCATCCCAAGCCCACAAAATGAAACATACAGTGTGTATAATAATCACTCCAGTCCTCTCCTACCATACCCACATTATGTACTGGACAAAAACAGCAGCTCTGTAAGAAGAAAAAGCAAGTATATCTGAAGAATCACTGCTCATCGGGGAAACCACACAGAGATGATCTATGGTCAAAATCTGACACACAGTGGAGAAAAGAATGTAGACCCAGCTGGAATTCATTAGACATGAATCCTGAAATCAAAAAGAGAAAAATATGTGTAGATCTGTGTATATATATTAATAATGTGTGAAGGGCCCTTATGGACATCTTGGATTTCGGCCTGGTCCACCATAGTAGAAGTAGTTTCCCCACTTGTTATTGACTCCTCCTTGAATGTCATAGCATTCTGGATGGTCTGATAAAAGCTGTAGATTGGTGAGAGGTATTAAGCTGTTGTCCCAATCTACCACCTGAATGTTTCTGAAATAACTGGCTTTGGAGAATCCTTCTTCTGCGAAATGGCCACTGCCCATCTGTGTGCTGGTGTGCATGCCCTCGGGCCTCGTGTTCACAATCTCCCCTCCCCATTGAACCATGCTCGCATGATCTGCTAGATGGCTGAATAGAAACGCAGGCCAGTACCCTACTAATTGTTTGTCTCCGAATTCCAGCCACCAGTTCCCATGATTTGGATCCTGATCAATTCAATCCATATATGAGAAATCATTAGAATCAGCTCATAAACTAGAAGCAAATTGCTTCAAACTTCCAGCATAATCCTGGATAAATAGTTACAGTGAGCTAATTTAAGTACCCAATTGAAAATTACAGTGAGCTAAACTAGAAGAAAATTGCTTCAAACTTCCAGCATAATCCTGGATAAATAGTTACAGTGAGCTAATTTAAGTACCCAATTGAAAACTACGGTAAACTAAGCAAACTAATATGTAACAATGGTAATTGCATTTCAGTAGATTTATGCTGGTGAGTGGATCCATAGAGGTCTATTTTTGCATAGTCTTGGATTAGCTTCTATGATCTAAAACAGTTGCTGTTATGATCTGTGACTGGATGGCTACATCCTTGCAAAGACATAAGCTTTACCAAAAAAACAACTGTTTACCTTCCAAACAAGCAAGCTGATATCAAATTGGCCGCCATTATATTCTGAAGTTGGCGATATGGCAGCTCCAATGGCGATCTGGTTATTTGTTTGCACGAATCCTGAGCATAACAGGTTATAGCAACCAGTAGCCTGGTAAGCATCCGTCTGCAAATCACCCCAAAAAAACATTAGGTTTCAATTTGGGATGTAATGTAGGACTGATCGAATGGTATTATGTGAAGAAAATTTACTGCACTAACCGTCCAATATGTGAAAAACCGGGGATACGAATCTCCATATAGCTCCGGGCTGACCTGCAAAAATGACAGCAATTTACACATTAGATTTATCCCCAAAGCTGTGCCTTCGATATGGGTAATAATAAGAAAATTGCAATGAGCATAATTGTAATTCATACTTGCCACCCAGCTTCAATTGTGTTCAGATCATTCCCAAAGGTACCAGAGATGACCCACATCTGTGACAGGCTGAACTCGAAAGGCTTCTGTATATGAGGCGTCCATACGTTCAGACTGGCTTTTGCACCGTAGTACTGGTCACCCATCACGTATCCCACTGCATGCTGTATATATAAAATCTCAAACCATTAGAAATACAGCTAATTCTATCAGGCTAAGGATAGCATAAGGGCTATGAAATGAAATTTCTAGAGGTGCCAATCTCAATGTTGTAACAACAGTGAACTCTATCAGGAAATAAAATTATAGAAGGAAATGATATTTGAGTCGGCGCTGGATCAGTTTTACTTGTGTCGGAAAATTTTCAAATATTTTCTAAACCATATTGGAAGTAAGAGTGTTCATCGATTCAAAACTCTAAAATTTTGATGAATTTTTCAAAATTTGAGTAGATTCAGAATCGGAAATTGAAGACTTAGAAACATCACTCCAACATACACAAAATTGGAATAAAACTCTGAAAGCTGGTTCATAATAATCAGATGATGCCTAAAATTTGGATTGAATTTCTGTCTGAGAAGAGGGTCTAAGAAAATTGATAACTTAGACAACAACATACTTCATGGGCGCCATTCTCAACCGAGAAGTGCTTCGTAGGACTCCAGGGAGTAGGCCGAGGCTGGGGTTTACGGCCAAATCTCTTGACCGAGCCAAATCTCATGACATCTTCTCTGCTCGTACGGCGAATGGGAACAGTCCCCTTGGGGCACTCCCCGTGTCGGTGCCATGGCTGGAAATTCTTCAACGAAGATCCGGTTTTATACCCCTTGGGCCGTTTCACGGGCGGTTCCTGCATCGGATATATGCTCCACAGATCACTAAAACAGAACGAAATCCCACCATATATGCATGGCGACCATGAAAGGAGATTGAATTAGGCATTGCAGTACTTAGTACATACCAGAGGCGAGAGTCCTTTCAAACGAGGGTGATCGAATGCAGGCTGTTTATGAGCGAGCACGCAATCGATAGTATCTCCGTCTGGACTCTGTCAAATCCCAAAATCCAAAACAATCAGAAAACAAATTCCAAACAAATTACACAAAACTAAACCACACTGTTGGGTATTGTTAGATTATCAATCCACATCCAGAACAAGGTTGCCAGTCATGAAATGGGCATGTAGCTCAATAATATAAGATAGCTCAGGTTCGATTCTCGGCGCATTCTTCTGTATATTAAAATCTCCTCAGTAGTTTTCATACCGTTACCCCAAGTTTGATTTCCAGCGCATTCTCTATATTTAAATCTCCCAAGTAACAGTGGTTTCCATAGCATTAGCCCAGCTCGATTCTCAGCGCATTAGCCCAGTTCTGGTGATTTCAATACCACTAGTTACATGACCGTTTCTATGACTGGCAACCTTGTTTCAATTGTAGATTGGATTGATATATATATTCCAACAACATTGCAGAAGCAGATATAGGTGCAGCGACGTGCCTGTATAGTCTTTATCGCCGGTTTGTTCAATCTCTTGAGATGCTTTCCTATTCTCTTCAATTGAATCTCTGTAACATTGAAATTGGGCATTAATGGCTCCTCCCCCACAGCGGTAGGTAGAGGGAGGAGGAGGAAGCAAACAAGGCAGATGAGAACAGAAAGTCTCATCCAAGAGCAAGGGACAAACGTATAGAATGTCGCCGACGATCTTGGCATCTGAGGGGGGCAATCCATCGCTTCTGAGTGATGAGAACCGAAGCCAATAATCCATCGGTTTTGTCCTCTTCCAAATGATCTTATTCCTATTCCTATTCCTAACGGTTTGCACTGCAAGAACTCCATGCTCAATTCACACCTCCATCATTACCACAGCTCTTCCTCCAATGTATTCTTCATGTCAGAGCTCACAGAAGGCACAGGCACAGAAGCTCTTAAAATACACCTATATATCTATTAAATTTGGCAGGGCCATGTGCCCATGCCCGAGGTTAAAAAGCCAAATCCCAGTGCCACAGAATTCAATAGAAAATTCAATTCAATTCCTTAAGTTTCCCTTCAAACCAGCAACTGGGATCTTTCTTTCTCAGTTCCCAAGGCATGACCGTGGCCCGGCCTCTTTTCTTTTATGTCTCTGGCAATGATGCCTCCCACTGGACAAAAATGTTGCAGAACCCACTGAGGTTCCAGCCTCCTTCCGCCCTGAGAAAAAAAAAAAAAAGCAGAATGTGGGCACTCTTTTTCACTCTTTATATACATTTATTTGAATCAGACGAACACCTTGGCCCACAGTGCAGGGCGTGCACCAAAAGCTTCTGATGGCAGTACTTATATAATGTATTTGTATCCCATTATTTTTTCTCCTATATTTGTAATAGTGACTCACGATGAATAGGCATCGAGTTCTTCACATGGCTTACCAGTCTTGGATTGTCTAGTCACTTTTTTGATGTGGAAAAGAACCAGAGATTGAATCACTGGTTTATGTCCCCCTAATCATGATGTCGGAAAGAGTTACAGATTGACTAATTGGTGTCTGTCGCTCTAATCACAAATGTTACAGATTGACTAATTGGTTTTTGTCGCTTTAATCACAAATTCACTTTCCAACTATGAATGTGCAAATTTAGTCCAGCTTTCGTTGGGCTACTTCCATGTAAATTATATGGGAAAATAAGCATTGGTTTAGTGATATTTTAATAACATACTTTGAATGCTATACAATTATTTTTAAAGTTTTGTGGTCTTACATCGACCAAGTACGATAGAAATGGTGTAAATTTTTTTGGGGGCAAAGTTTGATATGTCCCACATGTCAAAGTTTCAAGGGTATACTTCTTTCATATTCTTAAAGGTTTTGAGAGTTTTTTTGGCAACCCAAAACCTTGATAAATAGAATCAAAGTTTCAAGGGTATACTTCTTTGATATTCTTAAAGGTTTTGAGAGTTTTTTTGGCAACCCAAAACCTTGATAAATAGAATTAACTTGGAAGTATGTCTTTTATGGATTTTTGCATATATGACCAAATTGTATGGTTTCAAAGTTCAATCAGATTCCCTTGGATGGGGTGTCACTGGGATTATCGCACAAATAGACAAGTGGGCGAACACTTGGCCATAGCCTACCCAGCACCATGCCACCGCAAACTGCACTCCCACCTAGCATTTAAGCCATGCATTTAACTCATCGATCGATGTATCCCCATTACCAACTTCACACAGAGCCAGTTATGGCTATGGCGCTCCAGCTCGCAGAGGCGATGGGCTAGCCTCCCAATCAGTCTCATCGCAACCTTTGGATTTGTGGCTCTTGTTCCGCGCCGGTGGAGTCTCTGGCCCATTCGCACCCTTCGCCTCTCACTCCTCGCAGTCACATTTCCTTTCAAGTTTTTCTTTGCCTCTGGGTCGAGCTTATCCCTCCGCTTCACCATCATTTCGAGCTCCTCCCTCTGGTACATTTTCTCCCCTCCTCTCCTGGTCTTCTTCTTGATGCCGCAACAGTGAGGAAAATCAAAGCGTGGGGCGGCTTAGTATAATGCGAGGGGCAGAGACTCGCGAGGTCGAGGTAGGCAAGCTCCTCAGAACTTGCCTCAGGCTCTAGATCATGCCTCCACTCCGGAACTCCCTCCTCTATCCTCACCTTGGGCTTGTAGAGTAGAGTGGTTTGATAGTTTGGGAAATTCCCTTGGCTTTGCACCCAAGCTCAACCTAGAGTCGTTTCCCATCCACCAGTCTCCACCCCGTCCCCCCCTCCCTGTGCTCCCCCCAGTTTGATCGCCCCCCTCACTTCTTCCTCCTCCCATCTCCCTTCTTTCGACTCCCCACCTTCTTCTTCTGATGCTCTACCTCCCGCTTCGCTTCCTCCTGCTTGTGCTTGGTGTGATGGGCTCTTGAATTTGCAGAATTCTCTGGACTTTATCCAGAGCTCAGTGTTTGAGGTCAAGTGCAAAATTAAGGAGTTGTTGAATAGGGATGATCGCCGAGAACGTCGCGAGGAGGGCCTAGAGACTCTTCTTTGTGCTCTCCGACACACCACTTCAAACACAGGGACTCCAACCAAAGTCATTATGTAAGACCCACAAAAAGAACGGACGTTAGGCCCGAGCTCTTCCATCGTTCACAAGTTTCACTAGTTTTTTTTTTTTTATGTTACCAGACGATTTATTTTCCCGGGTTCCATCCCTGCAAGGCACCCTAGCTTCTAGGCTTAGCACAGTTTTTTGTTATATGACTTTCTCTTTCACTTGTCACTGTAATTGCATGGACAATTGGGAACTCTATGGACATGTGGCAGCATTGGTTTCCCACCAAGGCGATGCTGCCACAGTCTCACTATCTATTCCGCCAACTATAATTTTTACACTCTAGCAGGTTTCAATATATTTTTCTAACTTACAAAAAAAAAGTTCAATAGGATTAATACATTGATTGTGGATCATTTTCTTAGGCTTTTGCAATTTTATAATAAAAATAATATGAATACTTTTTTAAATGGGTTACCTCCTTACATATCATCGATACACCCCTTACATATCATCGATAGATCATTTCAAATGGCATAGTTTTCTTATTCAAGACCTTTAACAAGGGTGAAAGTTTAAAGTCTACGAAGGTATACATACCCTTCCTCTCATCGATAGATCATTTCAAATGGCATAATTTTCTTATTCAAGACCTCTAACAAGGGTGAAAGTCTAAAGTCTACAAAGGTATACATACCCTACCCCCCTCGGGAACCTCTGACCTCTTAGAAGGAAACACATGTTCTTAACCATTAGGCCCACTCATATTGTATGACAAAATGATTTAGTTTTCCTTGAATACGAATGATGGAACAACCTACATTCATTCATAAGAATTAATGATAACTATTTTCACTACTAATAAACAAATTATAATAAATTTTAGTTATCTTCGAAACAAATTCTTATAAATTTATTAAATTACTATATAATTATAATATTTAAAGTCTTACTTTATGAAACTTTTATCCTCTATTAAAGTGAATATTTATATCACTTTAATATATTTGGAGTAACATAATTATTTGTTGTACCATAAATTAAAGGATTGTGGATCAATTTTAATCACTCACACGTGTATGTCTTAATTTCTCATTTTATAATAGCTTTGCTTTTAGTTGGAACCGAATTCTCTTCATCTTCTTTTCTAATTAGCAATCGGAAGGTCGGTAGTTGCCACTTAGTAATTTTGAATTATTATTGTCTAAGCATTCCACGAGGTTGAAGTACCTTTAATGAGAAGTGAAGTATTTTATTTAATTTCTTTTAAAAAATGGTTTTTTTCATAAATTAACAAATAAATTTAAAATTGGATTATATATAAAAGTAATTTGGTGGATTAGTTTGGGTAGTGTTTTTAGGTAGAGATTATTATTGGGCGTCACTAGATGTCTCTACTAGGTTGGGTTGTAAAAATTGCAGCGAGATACCATCCTCGAAATGCATGGAGGGTTCCCCAAAATGTACATTCCATCCAATATATATGTGTAACATTTATAAACCAATTATATAAAAAAAAAATATTATAGAAAAATTAATTAGAAAAAATAAAAAATTATTCATATAAATTTATTAAAATATGTATTCCATCATTGAATATATATGTGTAAAATTGATAAATTGGTTAGATAAAAAAAAAATTATATATAAAAATCAATTAGAAAAAAATATGAATTTAATTTGATAATTATTATTGAGGATTTTATCTAAAAATAGATGGGTTTCAGCAATGTGCATTCAAGTTGTTTGTGTGTGTGTGTGTGTAAACATATAGAATCATTAGAGAAAAGGAGAATAGAGAGAGAGATGAAACTCCAAACAAAGTTAGAAACAATGCTTGATAACAAGTTTAGATTGTTAGAAGACAATATTTAGACACACAAATAGAGAATAGAATATTAGGGTTGCAGAAAATGGAGGCTAGAATACAGGAAATGGAAAAACAAAAAGAATCAACCCAAGAAGGAGAGGTCGAAGAAAATATCAACATGAGGGATAGGATTAAAGAGCTAGAAGAAAAACTAAGTAACAATTTGGCCCTAATTAGTTTGGAAAATAAATTGGATATCAAACCTGTCAAAGATCAGTCGCAAATCCCGAGCGTGCAAACCTCACATTGAGTTGAGACGGGACTTGGGCGCAGGGGACGAGCACGCTCAGTGGAATGGGGCGAGTTGGAGACGTGCCCCCTCTTCTTATGAGCACACAAGGGGTGACTTGGGAGTGATCTCAACCAAGTGGACCTATGCGCCCACCCATGTGGAGTGAGTCACGATATGAGGTAGACTTGTGGAGGACAGACCAAACCATATAAGTGAGTCAATGAATGGAAGGAATGAGTGGATACGTGTAGTATGGAGCGAACCTAGCAACAAGACTCACGATGCGACACAACGAGTTGAATCAATCACATGCACACACGACAAGTGGAGTCAGCTCAACCCGCCCCGCCAAGAATGCGATGATCCACCCCGATAGACATAACTCTTGGGGAGATCGGTTGAGTATATATTGTAGGGCATGAGTTGGAGCTAGGACAATGTAAGACACACACATCATAACACATCACCACATAGCAGAGAGGTATGAGGCAGATTCAGGTATAGGGGGTAAGCTCATCTCAAGGGGTCGAGTTGCACCTTGCAACTCGTGTCGCCTTGTGGAGCCTACGATGAGGAAAATAGGGTGGGACGAGTCTCCTTGAGTCAAGTAGGCGGTCGAACAAACTTGGAGTTTGGGGTGAATATGCGATGGTGTGGGATGGCGAATTTTGGGGCACGTTCTGCAGTGGAGTTGGGGCGAATTTTGAGGTGAGTCTACAGAGTGTGCTAAAAGGAGGGTAAGCCAGCAAGGGGAGACCATGGATAGAGTATACGAGGGATTGTGGAGTGAAGTTGATGGTCTGCCTATGGCACCAATGACGACTTAGGTATGACCCGCCAAGTTGCGGACAAAAATCTTGAGGTTTCCATTGTATGAGTTTGTAGATGATCGGTTTGGCGCTCAACTTGTATTTTGTAAATGAAGGGCCACACGCTCCATTGTATCTCTATTGTATTTTATATATGATTATAGTCGATGGGTGTTAGGCACAGTGGTGTCGCCCAACCAAGCCATTGCATACTTGTGTATTGATTATGGTTATTTACTTTTATGCATCTATTGTTTTATAAGTTAATAATCTAAAACAAGACTAAGTATAAAGACAAGTTTGGTGAGGCTAACTCACAGTAGCCTAGAACAAAGTATGGGTATGTTTTAGGTGAAGAGGCATAGTTTGGACAAAGTATCCTTGGAGTTGTCAAGCAACCAAGTGAGAATCGTTGTTGTGTTGCACGCCTAAGGAGGTGTATGATCACAATCGGGCAGACATCCTATGGGGTTGTGACAAAACCCATCAAAGAGGAAATGAATAAGTTAATCGAGTTGGATCATGAGCATAACAAAAGAGCCTTGAACCTCATAATTTTTGGTATAAAAAAACAACAAGACAAGGACATGCTAGCAATAGTAAAAGAAGAAATAAAAAATATATCACAAATTGAAACAACTTACATCATAGAAGCAAAGAGGTTAGGAAAAATAATCGAACATAAAGATAGGTTGATCTATCTCAAAGTAAGTTGTAATGACCATAAATATAACATACTCAGTAAATCTCCAAGCTTAAAATGATCAGGAATATTTATAAATGAAGACCACATTCTAGAAGACCAAGTTGAATTAAGGAAGGAAGTTCACAAGGTAAAAGAAACCAGGAAGGAAGGAAGGAAAATGGACAATAATTATAAATAAGAAAGTTATCGTTAGGGATAGAGACCAGAATGATAATAATAAATAAGAAGTTGGGACACATAAATAAAATTCTAAAGAATTACAAGCAATCCCTTACCTTCTTAAGGTCT
>JASDQU010737647.1:86593-98558 GCA_032191745.1 Picea mariana
TAACCTCGAGGATGGTTTATGTCCTATATTCAATCTTCAGGTCTTCCAGCTCCTCCCTAGTTTTCGAATTCAGAAACCTGATGATTTAATTTGCTTCTGTGGGCATCTCTCCCAACTCTCCCTTGATCCTGCCGATGGCCTGTTTTATTTTTAACACCAAATCTTGTTGTTCAAACATGATTTGCACCATGGGCCAGATTTCGTTTATGGATTTTGAGATATCCATCCACATGTTCTCTTTGGCTTCTGCCAATGTTTTGCCAACAATTGTCTTCTTCTGCAACTGTTGTATTTCCTGCTTGAGATTTTCTGATGTTTGCTTCTCAATGTTGTAGTTTGTCTAGTAAGAAGACTTGAGCTCCTGGAGATTCTCAACCTCTTTTTTCAGTCTAGCAATTTCTGTTCCTTGAAGGGTCATCTCCTCCATTGATTTTGATAGCTCTACAGATTTTTCCAGAGCTGTCAGTGGGGTGGCTGAGGGAAGTTCTGTTGTGGTGGTTGTTGATACAGTTGTTGTGCTAACTCCTGTGAGGGGAAATGCACTCAGTGGGATGACTTCCATAGGTGTTCCCTGTTCCTTCTCCTTTACTAACCTCTCTAGCTCTGCTTCCATCTCTTTTATCTATGCGTTCTGTTCCATGATCAAATTTAGCATCCCCTCTTTTTCACCTTCTGTCTTAGCTATCTCTTTGGCCTGTGAGTCTTCTGTAGGTGGCAATTTTAGTTGCTTCCTCAGAGATTCTATGTCAACATTCCTTTTCTTGAGCATCTCCTTAACTACTTTCACATTTGAGGGGTCATACCCAATTTTGAGCACCAATTCTTCTAAAGACTTAATTCTGTTATCCTTTGCAAAAGATGATATCTTCTCAAAATTTAATTGAGTCTGAACATTGTTCAGAGAAACCTGTAATTTTGCAGCAGTAGTAGAAGCATTGGCCAATGTTGAGAAAACCATTTCTCTAGTCTGCCTGTGTAAATCCATCTGATCATATGGATGTACATCTCTAGTGTTAAACTCAAATGTTTCCCTTTTATAGTCAGTGATATCCTTTGGATTGGGCACTTGTGCCTGTAAGAATTCCATGTGCATTCTTCCTTTCTCTGTATGAAAAGCTGATAACAATCTGTGCTGTGTTGTGGATGTTTGCCTCCAAAACTGACCATAGGTGTTGCTGGTCAGCATCTGATTCTTCTTCTTGATCATATCGTATTTCTTAAAAATATTCAACTCTGCACCCCCTTGATTTGGCTGGTTGATTAGTGAGCTGTCAGTCTACTTCTTGGATGAAGAAGTAGACACGATCTGTTGGTTGCTTGAGACAAGAGGTGAATGATCTCCTTTCATGACTTTAGTGGATTGGGTTTCTTTTTCACCAGTCATGTCAGTTGTATGACTGGCTTTTGGCCTTTTGCTGTATACCTAGAAATCCTCAGCGGAGACTTCTTTGACTGAAGGGGAAGTATCCTTTCAGGGTCTTTTCTCCTTTGGTACCTGTGGTGTGGTTGTTTGCGAGATAATGATTGGAGGAGATTGTTGTTCTACTTCTTCCAGAGTGTTCACCTCCCACTCCGTTTGATTCATAAACTTCTTTATCTCAGGCTTGGGTGCATGAACATACATAGCATTTTTATTCTTCAATCTCATCTCTGTAATGATCCCACGCGGATCGTAGTTCCACAGGAAACTTGTGTTGAACTTCATTTCCTTCAATAGTTTGTCCGCCTCTTCCCCGATAGCTCGACTATTGCAGATAAAAGATCCTATTTTCCCCTTAATTCTCAGCTGTTGTTTCTTCTTCAAAGACACAAAGTGTATATCATCTGAATTGATCATTTGCCTGATGTATTCCAAGGCAAGTATCCTGATCGGAACGTATCTAGGAAGTTTATAACGAGCCAACTCACCTCCATAAATCCTGATTTCTGTGTGATTCTGATACAGATACCAGTCTCTAGTCTTGGCGAGGTTTGAAAGGTGTAAAATTCTCTATATCTCCTCATTTATCCTCGGCTCCTACATACCACTGAGCATGCTCACCACTGGGTGATAAAACTGCTCAAAAAATTTCTTGAAATTGAACTCTGTGGAGTTTCTTCTGAGCAACGAAGTCCAAGAGGTGGTAGGTTATGGTTTGACGTCGTGGTCCATTTTCTGCATGGTGAACGAGAACTTATTGGCTTGAAAGAACATGAACATGTAAGCTAGTATTGAAGAATACCAGAACATGCCCTCTGTGGGAAATTTGAAAAGATGGTCATGCATGTTCTCGGCTAGAAAATTGTTGTAGTCGAACGGGGTGTTGGATTTTTCTTTGACATCGAAAATGGATAGGTAACCCAAGATGGTCTCGTCCACCCATTCATATGAGAAGTAACCGAGCAGACAACATAATGATGAAATGATCTAGTTTCCCTTTTCTGAAAACATGGAGGAATGGTAAGGGGGGGTTTTCTTGGGAAGTTGAGCATCCCGTGGGAGGAAAAGCTCAAAAATCTATGCTCTCTAGGGAAAAGATAGGTTCTGGTATTTTTCAGTTAAAACTTCAAGGGTGAGAGGAGAAGTGGATTCGACTCTGGATATTTGCATCATTGATCAATAGACTCAGGTGTGACAGTGAAAAGGGTTTCTCCAGACGACGTACTAATGAATCTCTTATTGGGAAGGTAGTGCACTTGGCACTTGAGGGCGAACTCCAGAAAATGGTGGACTTGGGGAAAAAGATACAGGGGGATATTGGACTCCCAGAGCCCAATCTTGTCACTTTGATCCAGGAAAGTGTCCCTGAACCATGAATACAACTCGGCAAGGTTGAATTCACACCTGGTTTCTGAGATCAGGTAGTCTTTATTAGCCAGTGGGATCCAGTTGAGATCAACAGGAGGTGGAAGAAATGGATTTTCCTCGGCCTCTGATCATCTTTTAGCTTTTGGCGCCATCACTTCAAAAGGTACCTGCAATTGAAACAAAAACGTTAGCGGTTAAAGGCTATGGGTAGGTCGTTGACTCGAACAGTGAGGGGAAATGAGATTTCTGGTGTGCAGAGAGTGTGAGCAATGTGAAAATGGAAGAGACAGGTTAAATTTGGGTGAATGGGTATCTGTTGGGTGTGGGGGACAAGTCAGAAGGCTAACGGATATGTTAGCCTATAATAAATGGCCAACGGATCACTTGAGGTATGAGGTGGTAGGTGAAGGATGGGTGACAAGCGTCCCAGGATGACGTGGAATGCGATGATTGGAGGATAGGTGAATGGGATAAGACATGTGATAGGTCAAAGGAGGAGGGATACGCTGGCTGAGTAATGAGACAGGACTTGTAAGAGGAGATAGTGGGATGTGACATCATGAGGCGGCGGGATAGTGAAGGATGATGTCACGAGGCAATGGCGGTATGGAAATGTTGGTATGGCGGTAAGTAAAAAGGGGGGTAAGTAGTAAGTGTTTTGGAGTGGAGGGGTTCTGACACAATAGATTTACGCCACGTTAGGATGGGGCCCATTGGGAAAAATTGCCTCATTCCGGACCCCCCCCATCGTTAAAGGTAGAACGGTCGGGGGGGTGTTCCAGAATCTCTTTTCGATCGTCCATCTGTGCGCTATCTGATTGATCATAGATCTATGTGCTCTTGTCAATCACCATTCCTCCCCCCCTGAACCGTTAAAGGTAGAACGGTCGAGGGGGTCCGAAATTCCTTCTCATCCGTATATCCAGGCGTTGTTAGATCCGCCATAGATCTATGCATGCTTTTTAATCTCTGGGCGCAAATCAAAATGCACCTTGAAAACATAGGATAGTGCTCGTTTATGGGTTTTGTGCGCTGCTTCCCTTGGTTTTTGTCACCATGGGGTTAGGAAAACACCTCAAACATCAAAATCATGAATTTTCATCGAACATCATACAAATTGTATTGAAAGAAAGGTTGGCTAGCCTATGTCCTATCCTACCTACCTACACATTTAGCCCAGATTAGACTGTTGGGCTAATAAATTACTCTATCCTGGGGCTATTTGATTAGGATTAAACAGTTTGATCAAATTTATTCACTAGCTAACCTAACTACTTGGCTAAGATTGAACAATTTAGCCAAGCTTATTCACTAACCCTATCAACATAAATTCAAAAGGACTTGGCCATGTTTAAACTGTATGGATCAAGTTATTATTATTGCATGGGGCTTTATCCATTTTCTTTTATGCCCTCTTTTATTCTTTTCTCATTTTCTCATTTTCTTTTTTCTTTTCTTTCCTTTCTTTCTTTTCTTTTCTTTTCTTTCTTTTCGTCTTCTTTTATTTTTATTTTATTTTTCTTTGCAAATCATTTACACGATGAAACATTATTTGCAATACAAAAAACACTAAAGGGATAAAATTTCAATCACCAGTTGATCCTATGAACTATAGGATTATAACAACACCCAACTATAGACTGACTATTCCAATTGTCAACATCCAGTCACCCCCGAGCTAAGGCTAGTAATCCACAAAAGAGGGTGGTCTCTCACAATCCACCTACAACTCATAAAGCTCATAATCCAACTGATATTCTCCTAAACTTATCCCGACTTTTCCATCAAATCTCTTCCTCTTGACCTGCCAAACCCAAGGAATGAACCATTCTTTTATCACAGATCACCCAAGGGATGTATCATCCATTTATCAGGGTAACCCAAGGGATGCACCATCTATTTATCAGGGTTAACCCAAAGGATGTACCATTTGTTTATCAAGGATAGCCCAAGGAATGTGCCATTAATTTATCAAGGTCTCTCTAGAACAGGTTACTAGGAATCTCGCAGCTGGGAACTCAAGGGAAGTTGCTGCTAAGAAAACTATCAGCAAACCAAAAACAACCACTTGTTGTTTTAGTGTGCAACTCACACATGAGTTCACTCTTCTGGCCTGAAAACCGATCTCTTCATTTCTCCATCTCCAATTCTCTCCAGTTACGCTCCATCTATGCTGCATAATTCACCCTCCATGACCACACCAACTCCAAGCTCTCTTTCTTCCCCTCTCTGACTGTTGTCCCAACCCATACAAATTCCTCTCTTATGGCTTTCCTTTCTTGACTCACACTCTTCTCCAAGATGATTGTACTCAACCCCCATGTGCCCAATAACTCTAGGATGTGACCACTCACACTCCCCCTCTTACATGTATTCAATGATTGGATATGAGAACACTCAATCATAAGGATGTGACCACTCACACCCACCCTATTACATGTATTCAATGATTGTCTTTGGGAACATTAAATTAGACATCAAAAGGTTCATATACAATTGGCAAGTTTAGGAAAATGGGTTAAATTGATATACATGGGTAATTCCCCCTTTGACCTCTCTTGGCCATTATCCTAGACACTTCCCCCTCTTGTGGATTAATTCAAACCCCATCTCTTTTCCATGTCCCCTTAGCAGTTGGCATCACATTTTTATTATTAAAACATTGAAATACAATTCACATATTACATCGCTTGACCATAGACACATGTTATATCCACATAAGCATTAATTAAACTGGGGATTTTAATGGGGATGTTACAACATGCATTGAACACTTTGGGTGGTGAATATGTGTACGGGCATAGAAACAACAACAACAAAAACAATATTTTTTTCATGGTAGAGCCCATCTCCAGTTTAATACCAGATGATAGTTTGTAGGTGAGAGTAGGTGCCTCAAATAAAATTGAAGTTGACTTTGATAAGCCTCTTGGGTTGGCATTAGGGTAGAACTCCGTTGGTGGTGTTTTAATCATAGTTTGTTTCTCTCAAAATTCATAGTTGTCTCTTTCTCTCTTAGTTTTCATGATATATTGGTTTGTGGATGATGAAAATTGGACTCATTTTCCAAGGAATTGCAAATGGTAATAATGCTGAAAAAGTTGGTTTGAAAGTTGAAGATCGGGGTCTTTACACCGATTTGTTTTGGAAATGAACTTTGGCTAGTTGACACGTTGGCGTTCACCAAAACTACGATCCAAGCAAAATCATATTTAATTTATTTAATAGTAATCATGTTATACTTTGTTTCATATCCTTACTAATTGTTTAGGGTAAAATCATGAAGTTGGTTAACACTTTTGTGAGAATTAGGTCTCCGAAATTTCGAGCAACATTTTTTTGGCCGAAACATTTTTCAGTTGAAAATTTACACGTCAAATTGAATGATGCCTTGACGACGCCCTCAAAATTCATGTACAATATTTTTTGGATGAGTTTTTTTCCTGGGGTAAGCATATTTCGGCCGAAAGGTTTATTTTTAACGGATTTCGTTAAAAACCTGAAAATGGGACTGTTTGCAGGAAAGTGAAAATTCTCTCCAGCTTACTTGATCTTTGGAGGTAGTGGACTCCTACAAGTACTCAGAATTTAGTTTTGGAATTGATACCAACATTTTTAAAATTGAATCTAATTTCATTGGATACAATTTGTTTTCATTTTCATTGTTTTTATCTAATTTTATTTAATTTTATAAAAAAATCAGTACATAATATTTTTAGGTGATATTATCATTCAGTGAAATGAAAAATCCATATCTCTAAAAATACATGGTGGGAAATTATGGAAAATTTATATTCATAATCCTTAAATTGTTCTCTTCAAAAGGGTATTTTTAGATTTTACTTTTAAGTAAAAATTAAGATAGATACATGGTGGGGGAAAACATGTGTTTAAAATCTATAACTTTTTGAGATTGGTCAACTTCAAAAAATTCTAGAAATTAGAATATTCATCCGTTAGATTCAAAACTATAGTCATCACAAAACAAAGACTTTGTAGATTGTTGCAGTATATTTCATTTTTCAAAAACAAAAGTTTAATAATGGATACATTGTTGGGGAAAAAATAACTCATTATCTTTCCTTTCATTTTTAAGGAAGGTACTGTCAAACAATTGCCAAATTGACATATCAAATCTCAATAAAAAAAAATTGAAAAATATTCAGTAGAAAGATAAAAAAAATTCCTCACAAGTTTTGTTTTTACAATAAAGTAAAATTCTAAATAAAAAAAATACTTTTGTTTACCGGAAGTTGAAGAACCTGCTAAAATAAAATAAAAAAATTATCATAAAACAACCAAAAGTGTTACCCATCTTCATGATTTTACCCTTTAGTAATAATTAAAATTTTTACTTTTTTCAACATAATGGGATCCCTTTCATGCATGGACTACATTTGTTAGCAGGGCCCTATCTATGAAGGGAATTGGTGTCTCAACCATTGATTTGTAATCTGGATTTTAAAAACATTGAGGTACCTTAGCATTTTGATCTTAGAATATTTCATAAACACATTTACATTGACGAATGACATGTACATGATGATAGATAATAAATGCTTCAATTCCAAAATACAGAAAGAATATGAATTTCCAAAAGATAATTTGTTTTGATAATGTTTGCTCTAATTCTTTGGACCATTGATAACTTGTAACTTTCAATGAATTTACTTGGCTTTGGAAAACATACATGCACACTAAGATCATCTGCCTTAGTATATTTTTCCAATATATACTATTGACTAAATTACATCACAATGACTCTTTTTGTAAAATTATGAAAAAAGGGAATCTTTGGAATTCTAATTATTATTTTTCATCAAAGATTAGAGAGTGCAAATAGTGCATCTTATGTTGTAGTTTTCTTCACTACAAAAAATCCATGCTTAAATATGAAGTTGAAAGAAGAGGGTTATCATGCCTCCTAGAGGTGACATGCAAGAAGAAGGGCCAGATTTCACATGAGGCTTGAAAATGAATGAGGATGAGGTACCATCCTCATAACTCTTCTCCTTTAAACCATTGGAACCATAATTTAGTGGAGGAAATAAATAAATTTCATGCAAAAACAGTGGCAGAGGAAATGAACMTGTTGTTGGAGACTGCTCTGCCCACATCATACTCATTCATGTCATAAAAAATAGAAAAGTAAATCATGAATTGTAAATCTTCRTCTAAGTTGAGAGGGACAAATTGACAACAATGCAKGTTTATGATTGAAARAATGATATTAAARTGACAWCACMCAAAAAGTGAGAAGGCATTTGCTTTGTTGCAACCATTTTTGCTTTGCATAAAATCCATCACAATTTGTAAAATTGAATTGGTTATTTACAATGGATGGAATTCCATTGTAAGTAACCATGTGAAATTTATTTATGGGCGATTAGGTTCTAACTACTCTTCACATATACAACTAACTCTTCTCCTTGGACTTCATTGGCCATAGCTTATCTAGGTTATATTCTAGCATAAGATTTAAGTAAAGGCATTTATAGCTGAGGGTTAGCTTGTACTTGGTAAACATCATAGCTTAGTCCCATTTCCAATGCTTCCACTGGGTCTATGGGCCTAGGGTTTTTTATTTAGATTGTGTTAGGGGTAAGATTTTTTAATGTATGGGAGCACAATGTGCTTGTTCATAGTATTCAAATAAGAATTTTTTCTTGTACTTGAAAGGATTTGTAATTTAATGTTTACATTGTTGTCTATCCAATGCAATGCACAATTACATTTTAGGTTGGCTGATCAAGGACAATTATTGAAATTTTGCACGACAAACTAGTGGTTGTTGACACAATAGGCCTATTTTCTTTTGAAAGTGGTATATTGTTATTTTGTATCATCATGATTTGATAGAGAGCTTCACAAGTTTAGTTCCTGGTACTTTTCTTAGTTTATTCARGTTTARWGAGTATTTTTTTCACCCCATTTCCAATCACTCTTTGATAGTCCATATGCTTGCCCACAACTTATCTTTGTGATTAAGCTATGAATATAGAGAATTTGAATATTGAAGTGGCATATAGACATAATGTAATGTAGGATATTTAGTTGACCCCTTCCTTATAAAGGGGTATTAGGTGTAGTTATGCTTATGTGTTTTACACATTGGAATAGTTGGTTTGGTGTAACATGGGAAGCATTGTACCAAATTCATTTTATGTGATTTTGCATCTACAATTTTTATCTCCTACAAAGGCCTATAAAGTTGAAACAAGATTCTTTCCTTTACTGTAAGGGCATATTTGATCACTTGATTTATAGTGTTTTTCCACATTTTAAGATTGTTTGTAAACCAAAAAAGAACACCATATATTTTAATTTCTTATATGCTTATAGTTTGGTATTAAATTTTACGTTCATAATGATCCATGAAAAATTCTTTAAATTTAGTTGTTCTAACCGTTTTACCATTTTTATTGACAAGAATAGAAAATGTACAAGCTTTATTCATATGAAGAAGTTATCGTTATTTACGAGCCTGGTGGTTTTGTTGAAAATGCACAAGTTACCAGTGTGGYGGTTTTGTTGAAAATGTGCAAGCTACCAGCATGGTGATTTTGTTGAAAATGTGCAAGTTTTATGCATCTTAAGAAGTTGTCTCTATTTTCTAACCTGGTGGTTTTGTTGAATTTTGTTTTTAATTACATATAGTATTTCATTGAAATGTGGTTGCACCAAGGAAAGTATCGTCCTTTAATAGAATATAGAGATAAAAATCGAAGGTTTATTTAGGTCTAAATCTTGTAATGTCTCGATATTACTTATATAACTATAAAGTATTTCTCTTTTCCTTTCTCTCTCTATGTGAAGTTAGGACAAATCAAACACACAATAATTTTAAGTTGAAAGACCTCTACAACATTAAACTAATTACTATGCATAAACAAATTTCTTTTAACTAAATATCATTTAATGAAAATTAGACACATTATTAAATGTCCTCTACTTACTCTTTACATTGTTTCTATATAAAGTAATGTCTCAAAAGATATTGGCATCTTATAAAATAGATTGCAACGTAGTATGAATAGTATGCTTTGCCTAATCAATAAAAAATTATCTAATACACTGTGGGTGATGAAAATTATCTTATGGAAAATGATTATATAATATTTAAATGCAAAATAAATTATTTGATTATATAAGTATTTAAATCAAAGATAAATTATTTCCTTTTTTATTTAAATGCAAGATAAATTATTTAAGTATTTAAATAGATTGCAATGTAGTATGAATATGCTTTGCCTAATCAATAAAAAAATTATCTAATACACTTTGGGTGATGAAAATTATCTTATGGAAAATGATTTTATAATATTTAAATGCAAGATAAATTATTTGATTATATAAGTATTTAAATCAAAGATAAATTATTTCCTTTTTCAAGAGAAAATAATTTATTTTAGTAAACCAAAATACAATACATAAAGGCATCATCATGAAAGTACCAGCAAATACAATGAAGAACAAAAATAAAAAAACCAATAATTATATTTATTGATTTATTAATCATAAGGCATTAAAATAATCTACAAAATCAAATATATCTTTGATTTATATTTCATTTTTGTACCTTGCATTATCTTTGATTTATATTTCATTTTTGTACCTTGCATTATAACAATATAATAAATCAAAAGTATTTGAAAGTTTTCAAACTTCCATCATATAGTGATCAAATGGGGACTTATGAAGTGTAAGGATATATTGTTTACCTGTTGACGTGTTGGTCGGCAGAAGAAATGTCATATCATATCAACCAACTCTGGAATCTATGGCTCCCCGTAACATTGAAAAGTTGCAAAAGTTGTCAATTGTGTTGAGTGGAGGGTCCCTCTTCACGTGTTGGTCGCCGAAAGAACAAGCAAAGAAAAAGTCAGTGGAGGGTCCCTCTTCACGTCTTGATTGCTTTTTTTTTTAAGCATTAACGTGTTGAAAATGTTTATTTTTCTAAAAGTTAAACATCTAATACTAAATATTTAAACTATCCAATAAAAAGTCAGTTGCTTTAAATTGGATGTCCAACAGCATAATGATATGTTGAATTCCAAATGCTTATTATATTCCACTAATCATATATCACAATAGAATATACAATTTACTTATGACTTGACACCACTTCCTCTTAGCTGATTTGCAATTTTTTTCAAATTTAATTTTTTAATTTGTTTTTTTTTCTCTCACAAATCCTTTTAATATTTTTCACTTCACTTACGCTTATCAATAAAAATACACAATTTTTAAATATTTAAAAAATAAAAAAATAAAACATTTTTCTTTATTTATAGTAATTTGATTTGATTAAACCGTATTGTTCACCAACATTTGAAAACATTGTGAAAATGTTGCAATTTTTGAAAGTAAAAGTAACTTTGATGTTGAATTGAAAGCTATATTGTCCATATACTCATAATATTAAAGATATGGGATATGAATGACATGTGACCAAGTTTAGTGGTGTCCATTCATTTATTTTCTATGGTGGGTGACAACTTTTAACTAGAGGAGGCCGTACAATTTGAAATTTAAAGATATTGGTTTTTGGTAGATAGTATAAAAACCCTATCTCGTCTTGAAATCTTTTCAATGCAAAAAACAAAATTTTCTAGCAAGGAAAAAAATATTGATATCAAAACATGTCTATATAATTTTTTAACATCGTATTCCTTTTTGTTTTGACATGAAAGTTTTGTAGTACATTTTTAACATTTTTCAAGGGTACAAGAATTTATAGTGCTGAATTTTCAATCTACAAGCTTAAGCCTAAATTTTGCAAAAATGTAATTTGCACATCACCAGAAGGTTCAACCTCAAAGGAGATAAATGATCAGTAGGTCTTGCTTTGGGACATAGGACAAACTGTGTTATGGGTAAAGAGAAAAGCCATGCTGAACAATTAAAACTTTCATTTATATGTCTTTTCAGTGTTGGCGTTGGCCATGAATGGTTTAAACTTCAAGGTGATATGAAATATCATATATCATCCTTAATTTCTAATTAGAATAAAAATTATGTATGCTGCAATTTTGGCCATAGCTAGCTTGATATTAACAGATTTCTTTATGGGATGAAAAATAGTGTTTTTTGGTAGTGATCAACAAGTGTTTTTTTCCAAGTATCAGTTAGTCTACTTGGTTATCTTGCTTTTATATTATCTATTAGCAACATGAA